>JAODAL010011753.1:0-98476 GCA_025379985.1 Phyllomedusa bahiana
CTGCACAGTACAGCTATTTTACTCTTTATGAAATTTGCATGGACTGACTCTAAATGGGTCTGCTGTGTTCTCTGTATTAATGGGACTGAAACAAGAATTTATGTGGGTCTTTGATGTAAGACTGACAAAATGGAGTGCTGGTTCTCTTGTTTACTGAAACGGCACATGAGATTTACGGGGTCTGACGATGTAAGACTGCACATCTTACTGGCTGCTGTGTTTTCTTTTCCATTAGATTGGACTGCACATGAGAATTACTGGGTCTGACGATGTAAGACGGCACATTTCATGGACGCTGTGTTTTCCTTTCCATTTAGATTTTGGAACGCACAGAGATCACGTGGGCCTGCCGATTTAGTCTCTCTTCGGGGGGGACGAACGCCAGCCAACAGCCGTAAGCTTTAGGGGGGCCAAACCCGCCTGGGCTGAAACACTGTGCCAAACACAATAAGCACCCCCTTACTCATTTAAACCATCCCACTTTGCTAATGTACCCAAATTTTTGGTTCCTATTTTTAACTATGATCTTTTTAGAGAAATCACTTTAACCTGGCCTCTGTAATTTGTGCACCAATTTACAAACCCCACCACCATTACTATAACAGTTTAGCTGGAAGACCAGGTTGAATGCCAACGCTCCTACGAACCACCCACAGCCCAACCAAGAATTGTAAATCTAAAGCTTGCTGTGGCTCTGTAAAGAGCTGATGTTGATGAATCCCTTCGATTCTACCAAGACACGTAGAACTTTATTTACATCCATTTTCTTAACTTCTGTGCACAATCTGAACTGAACTATTTTCAGTGTAACCTAATGCATTATGAATGTTTGCATGTTGCTAGAAATCAAAGCTGCCTACTCAATAACTTGTAATTAATCCATAGATGTGATATTTAGATACTTCTGACTGGGGTCACATTTATTATTAAGAATTTTTGTTTCATTCTTTTTCCTTGCCAACTTAAATACTCTAAACTTATTCACAAAAATGAGTGAGGCCTCCTAGCTTTAACTGTTACCATTACCTGTATTAACTTTTCTTTCTTTTTTACTTTTATTTCTGTAACATGTAACACATTAATAAATCAAAATCCTTCCTTGTCCTTTATATTATTAAATAGTATGTCTACGAACACACATATCCCTTGCTCCAAACACTTCATAAAATAATTGCTTGGTACCTGGAACACAGGGAGATGAAGTGGCTTGCTCAAGGTCAAAATGAAATTGTCTTGGGTCTCAAACTGCGTTAATTCCTTTCATAGATACCGTTACAAAGTTTGTGGCATCGGCCAACTTCTTTTTTTTTCCGCTTGCACCCGGCAGAGCCTAACTAATAATAAAAAAGATACTTTTTTAATGTCCATAGCACACTCCCTTCAATATGTTCCCTCTAGATGATGCTTTTTTTACATTCATTCTTTGTAAGCATATAAGAATAAACAAGTTGCAACACTTAAAAAAATATCTGGCGTAGCTATAATGCTATTTCAGCATTTGGAACTGCCATTTAATGCCTAAACTTGTAAAGGGAGCTGCTATTATTTATATTTGAAAATAGGCAATAATATGTCTAGTAAAATAAAAGAAGAAAATGAAAAGAGGCAACATAAGTTTTTCTGCATACAATTACTGGATTCTTATAAAAATGTCTCATATAAAAAAATTCTTTTCTTCATTTACGTGCATTTTTTTACCCACTCGAGGCGGGCCCTGTTGTCCTATAGTATTGCAACTTTTCATCTTGTAGTCTATGAATTTATAATCATAAAGGTGATAATTATTATTTTGTTACAAGGAAAGAACACTAAGAACTATCAGGTTATTTCTTATGAACTGTAAACCAAATGACCACTTCAGTAAACAGCAGCGCATTCTCCTACTAATAGGAAAACCCTCTGGTATACAGTAGTACAAAATTGTTATTTAAAAGATATTTTAAATAAACTGCATAACAGCAATGAAATTTGTACTTTCAGTATTACCATAATGAAAGAAGTGTGCTCACTGGCAATCTCTATAGCTATATACACTGAAAAGTGTCCTTTTGGCATACATCAGTGTATCTAAAAGCTTAATTAACTACCCTAGTCACCACAAGCAGATTATGCAAAGAATAGCTATGCTTTAATTTTTGGTTTACAAATGGGAATCAATAACAAATGTAATTTTAGATAAGCAGTCATGTATGTGTACATGGAAAGTACTATAGTATTTCTGGCTATGGAGGTGTTCACATGGCGTATTTGTGGGGCGTACGTTGGTGCATAATTGTGCTGCAATGTGCCCGAAGTACACCCCACAAAGTAAAGTAATATCATAGCACTTGCTGAGTACTATGATTTTACAGCATATCCCCTGGCGCGTACTGAGCTCCTGGAGAAAGAGGTGACATGTCAATTCTTTCAGGCGCTTATGCGTTGTGGAAAGCGAAGGTGAGTGGGAGCCAGGCCAGAGCACTTTAGAAGTACTCGCTGGTACAGATCACTTTTCACTATTTTTCCTTCCTATCAAGCTCCATTTTCAGGTGTGCCTGAGCTAGTGGATGAAGACTAGCTACTGAGATAACTCCTACATACTGCACAGAAGAGAGAATCTTGCATGGAGTACATTGAAGTGCATTACTAAGCTGTGCATTACTAGAGCTTTCAGCCTTGTTTATATCTATGCTACTGTTGCTTGCCAGCCAATACCCTGTTTTCCCCCTCCCCTATCCATGTACTATTAGCGGCTGTACACTGACTCTTCAGTAAGGAAACTTTAGCAGTTTAGTAGGGGGTGGATGTCCAGCTCAGGGGAAGCTGAGGAAAAGATACATTTTTCTCTAAAAATATATTTTACAAAGTTTCTTGTACTATTAATATAAGCAAAGACTGTCAAGAAGTTAGTGGCCATTTAAAAGTGGGTAAGCCAATGTTTGAGTAATTAAACATAAAATAAATTTTTGCTACTTTCAGCTGACTATTGTATATTTATTATCTTTATATCTAAAAAATAGAATCTTTAGTGTTTTCCTGTGGTGCTTCAATTTTTCTAGCTTTTTTTACTTGAGAAGTGGACAAAACAGTTATCGCCTTTTAAATCTATTGTTGTCAATGAGTGATTACATGAAAAACTGGACAAAGATGCCTTTCTTCTTTCATAAAATAAGCTCCATATAGTAGAATAAAGTGGCACAAATGCTTGTAACTAGATGCTGCAAACTGTGCCCAGCTTCAACTGTCACTCACAGCTGAATAATGTGATACCCTAGAATCTAACTCCTGTTTTTTCTGGAATGAAGTACACTTCATACAGTACAAGAGATGCAAAGATAAATGTTACATTGGTGAGGCAAACTAAGAACAAGAATCAATCTTCACAGACACAAAATGAAAGAATGCTGAAATGATCAAGGAGACATACCTGTGGCTGAACACTTTCCTAGGATAAATCACTGCAATACCAAACTGGCATAATCCTGAGAAAGAAAACTCAAGAACAAAAGACTTTTGATCTGAAAAACGAGCATATATTTTGATTCTACCCTTGAAAGTAAAATGTTAAATTTTGTGACATTTCCTGGATACTTTTGTTCACTCTTAACCTTATAGACAATTGTTCGCTCCCCTCTGCTCTATATAATTGCAGAAATCAATGTATATATATATATATTGTGGGGACTAGCGGGCACAGAGGAGGCACAAGCGGGATGGTTGCAACCAAAAATATAGGGTTTTATTTTAGAAGCAAACAAACAGCAAAACAAACAGGCAGTCTTATGTCATTGGCTTACGTCAGCCGTCAAACATGCAGCACAAAACATAATAGATTTCCAGCATCAAAAAAAACAAGGCACAATTGTTATACTCCACCGTGTGGCAGGTGAAGTCTCTGTGTAGCAGACCTCCTCGGTCTGGTCGGGTGTTCAGTAGCAGGCTCCTTCCTGCTCAGCACCCTCTGGAGAAATGACTCCTGACACTAATCAATCCCAGGTTGACTCTCTCACCTGTCTCTTCCTGCACAGGCTTTAAAGGGCCCAGGGATATGGAAAAGCCTGGACTGGAGGGGTGAACGGCCCCCAACCCAGCTTACAGCCGTTCAGAAAAAGCAGCCCATAAAGCTGCACAGCAGCTATACTAAAACTACACAAACATGCGTACCTATGGTTACCTATTTATACTGCTGACTTTTCTCCACAAGGCCCCGGTTCCTTTGGGTGGCCCCTTAGTGCAGTTCTCTTGCTGCCATTCTGTTGCTGTGGAAAGACCGGGCTGCCCTACTGGATCGGCCTCCCTGACATCCCTGGAACTTCCTTACCATTTGCAGCATAATACTAGGGACATACCTTCCATCCCTTTTTTTTCCTGCTGGTGCTTAACATCCCCCCCCTCTCCCCAAAGGGCCCAGGGGACTGGGCACTTGAACGGGACCAGACAGTGGAGCCTTGACAAGGCGTCAGCATTTATATGCTGTTTCCCAGCCCTGTGTTCTACCACAAATTCGTAATCTTGCAGTGCCGGGAAAACGATCTTGTCATTTCCGGGCATTATTCCTTTATTCGGTACATCCACTGTAACGGGGCTGATCTGTCCCCAAACCCCTGAATTTTCTACCTCCCAGATAATACCGCAAGGACTCTAAAGCCCACTTTTTCGCCAGACACTCTCTTTCCACTATTGAATATTTCTTTCACAGGTGAAGTTCCCTACTCAAATACGTAATGGGGTTCCTCACCATTCACCCCCTGTGACATGACTGCGCCTAACCCCACCTCTGAGGCGTCTGTCTGGACAATAAATTCTTTGGAGAAGTCTGGTGCCACAAACGGTGCTACAAAGGGCTTTCTTCAGGGCTTGAAATATTTTTCTGCCTCCTCGGACCACTGCACCATTACTGCCTTCCTCACTTTCGTCAGGTCTGTTCAGCGGGGCTGCCACGGAGGCAAAGTTTTGGCACGAACCTGCGATAATAGCCGACAATCCCCAGGAACGCCCTCACCTGCTTTTTTGTTAGGGGTTGTGGCCACCCTGAATTTGCCTCTATTTTGTTTATTTGGGTTTAAATTGTGCCCTGCCCCACAATATACCCCAAAAACCGGGTTTTCCTCTAACCCAATGGCGCATTTTTCAGGGTTAGCCGTAAACCCTGCTTCCCTGACGAGTCGAGTACCGCCTGTACCTTGCTTAGTTTGGGACCCCCAATCAGTACTGAAAACTACAATATCGTCTAGATAGGCAGATGCGTCCTGGTAGGGGTTTAGAATCTTATCCATTGCCCCCTGAAACGTAGCGGGGCCCCTTGCAACCCCAAAGGGATCCTGGGTGTTAGTGGAATAGCCCCTCCGGAGTGGAGAAGGCAGGTTTTTTCCTTGGCCTCTTTTGACAGGGGAATCTGCCAGTAACCTTTAGTAAGGTCCAGTGTTGTTATGTACCTGGCTGACCCCAGTCTTCAATCATTCATCCACCCGGGGGTCGGGTTTGGAAACCCACTTGAAACCTCATTTAGTCGCGGAAATCATTGCAAGAACCGCCAAGTCCCATTTGCTTAGGCACCAATACGATAGGGCTAGACCACCCGCTTTTGGACTCCTCAATGACACCAGGGCCAACATGCGCCTTACTCCTCAGAGACCGCTTGTCTCCGAGCTTCTGGAATACGGTAGGCTTAACATGAAATTTCACTCCAGGGTCCGTAACTATTTCATGCTGCACCACATCTGTAGTGCCTGGAAGGTCGGTGAAGATGTCCCTGTTACGTTGTAACAACTCCCCGGTCTCCTGTCTTGATGTTTGGACAGGGCGTCCCCTATGGTAACCTTCCAATATCTGAGGGTGTTCCACTTGGGGTGTCGGGACACTACCAGAGCTTCTCTGTCATGCCACGGCTTTATTAGATTTATGTGGTAAAGTTGAAGGGTTTTCTCCCCCCTGGCTGATGTATCTTTATTCACCTCTCCAACTCTCTCTACCACTTCATAAGGACCCAGCCATTTAGCCAGGAACTTATATCCGCTGTTGGGGAAACCCGGACCAGCACCCGATCTCCGGGTTAAATTGCCTAACCCTAGCGGCCCTATTGTATACCCGACTCTGTGACCCTGTGCCCTCTGCAGGTGCTCCTTTACAATGGGCATTACTTGGCTGATGCGATCCCTCTTGATCGGGGGGACATGTTCTACAACACTTTTGTAGGGGGTAGCCTCACTTTCCCATGTCTCCCTTTTGGGGATGTCCACATACCCCTAGGGTGTCTCCCATACAACAATTCAAAATGGGAGAACCCCGTAGAGGATTGAGGAAACCCCTCTGATGGAGAATAGAAGGTATGGCAGCAGACAAATCCCAGTCCCTCCCATCCTTTTCTACCACCTTTCTCAACATCCCCTTCAAGGTTTTATTGAATCTCTCGACCAATCCGTCAGTTTGAGGATGATACACCGAGGTCCTCAGTTTTTTAATGTGCAATAACTTACACAAGTCCTTCATTACCCTAGACATAAAAGGTGTCCCCTGGTCGGTCAGGATTTCTTTTGGTAAGCCCGTTCTAGAGAAGACTTGCACTAAAATCTCGGGCAATACATTCGAGGACGTATTTCTTAGGGGAATGGCCTCAGGATATCTGGTAGCGTAATCCAGTATGACTAAAATGTACTGGTGTCCGGGCTGACTTAACAATGGTCCTACTAGATCCATAGCGATCCTTTCGAAAAGGCACTTCAATAATTGGCAGGGGAATTAAAGGACTCCTGAAATGGGACATAGGAGCGGTTAACGGGCACGTGGGGCAGGATTTACAGAAATTTACAATCTCTTGATGACAGCCTGGCCAAAAAAAACGTTTTAATACCCGCTCCTGCGTTTTCTCTGCCCCCAAGTGACCCCCTAGCACATGACTGTGACCATATCAAGTTTCCACCTTTCTATAGGGTACTGGCACCCAAAAACTGTTCCACAATTTCATCTGTACTTTTACAACCCTATACAGCAAACATTATTTACCGAGAAATGCGGAAACCTTCTCTCGGCGTCTGGCTCTTGCGGGACCTCATTCAGTACCGTTACCTGGTCCCAGGCATTTTTTATGGTGAGATCTCGCAACTGGGCCGTTCCGAAGTTCTCACGTGACACCTCCAGGTCCGGCACGTTTTGCTCAGAGGGGGACAACTCTTCCTTGCCTCCTGCCAATACAGCTAATGGAAAGTGGTCAGTGATATTCATGGTCACCCCTCCGCATCATATTGTACATCCTCCGCTAGGGAATGGACTGAGGGGTTGGGACTCACAGCCCTCACAGCGTCACCTTGGGGTGGTGACCAAAGTTCCCAAAAAACAGAGGAAAGTCCCTTCCCAGAATTAGGGGATGTACAGTCCCTTTCGAGCCCACTTCCTGGCTTAGAATCCCGCAACCAGTCTCGATAGTCACTGTAGCCAGTGGGTAGTGCTTAGTGTCCCCATGAATGCAGACCACCCCCACCCGTTTCTCCGGGGTTACCAGGTCATGCGGAACAGCAGCTCGTAGGAGGGTGACTAAGCTGCCAGAGTCCAACTGGGCCACCACACTGACCCCATTCACCCGGACCTCATTCCTGGGGACCTGGCCCTTGCAGGGGCACAGCACTGCAGGCAGAGTGAGCAAACATGGAGAGGCGACGGGTGGCACCCCCACTCCATAGACTCTCCTGCTGGGGGACAGTTGCCCCTGCAATATGCCCCAGTTGTTGGCACCTCCAACAGTGCACCTCTGCTCGGCCACCCAGTGGAATTTTAAGGGGGGAAAGTACCTTTTCTGGGCCCACCAACCTCTCTTCTAGGGGGACCCCCTCGACTCGGTCTCTGGACACGGCTCTCCTGGTCCTCCGCGGAGAAGGCTTTGGCGCTTGGCCCCTGGGAGCGACCTCTGGAGCACCCAACGGACTGCTGGCTGTACTTTCGGGGCCCCAGATAGGACTCTGCAGTGGTGTAACCGCTCCACGAGGGCAATCAGCTGATCCAGCGTTTTGGGGTCTCCCTGGGCAACCCAGCAATGCAGCTCTCAAGGAAGTCCACTCGCGTAGCGATCCATGACAATCCGGTCTACGATGGCGGATGGACTCAGCACCTCAGGTTGCAGCCACTTGCGCACAAGGTGTAGTAGATCAAATAGCTGGGGGCGGGGCGGCTTATGCTTCTCCCAAAACCCCCAATCATGGACTCTGCGAGCCCCACCGCAAGGGTGACTCCCAGCCGGGGCCATAATGTCAGCCTTTAGGATGTCATAGTCCTTTTGGCTTTTTAGACAGGTCAAAGTAGGCCTTCTGCGGTTCCCGAAACAAATATGGCGCCAAACTTCCGACCATACGGCGCAGGAGTCTCTCTCTTTCCGCCAGCCTCTCAAACACCGCCAGGTATGCCTCCACGTCGTCATCAGCGGTCAAACTTCTGCAAGGCGCGCTGTACTGCCTTTTTACTGTGCACGACCCCCGAAAAGTCTTCCGTCCTCTGGGCAGAAACATTGTCTCTAAGTGCTGCAATCTGTTCCAGCAACAGATGGTTGGTTTCTTGCTGGTTTGCATTGGCCTGCACCAGGTGCTTGCACAGTTCCTCCATTGCTGTGGGCTGGTTAGGCAGGAATGCAGCAGCCTTCACCCAGGACATACAGTTTCACAAAACGTATAAAAGTCCAAAACGTATGCTGCTGTTACCCTTAGCAACCAGTGCCCATAGCAACCTCCACCATATGTGGGGCTAGCAGTCACAGAGGTAGGCACAAGCGGGATGGTTGCAACCAAAAATATAGGGTTTTATTTTAGAAGCAAAACAAACAGCTAAACAAACAGGCAGTCTTATGTCATTGGCTTACGTCAGTCGTCAAACATGCAGCACAAAACATAATAGATTTCCAACATCAAAAAAAACAAGGCACAATTGTTATACTCCACCGTGTGGCAGGTGAAGTCTCTGTGTAGCAGACCTCCTCGGTCTGGTTGGGTGTTCAGTAGC
The DNA here is from genome assembly GCA_025379985.1 of Phyllomedusa bahiana. Classification (NCBI taxonomy): domain Eukaryota; kingdom Metazoa; phylum Chordata; class Amphibia; order Anura; family Hylidae; genus Phyllomedusa; species Phyllomedusa bahiana. Next base: position 8,962 of record JAODAL010011753.1, read on the forward strand.
AGGCGCCTTCCTGCTCAGCACCCTCTGGAGAAATGACTCCTGACACTAATCAATCCCAAGGGTTTACTCTCTCACCTGGTCCTTCCCGCACAGGCTTTAAAGGCCCAGGGATACTGGTAAAGCCTGGACTGGAGGGGGGAACGGCCTCCCACCCAAAGCTACAGCCGTTCAGAAAAAGCAGCCCAATAAAGCTGCACAGCAGCTATACTAAAACTAAAACAAACATGCGTAAAACCCAGGTTACCTATTTTTTACTGCTGACTTTTCCCCACCAAGGCCGTTCCTTGGTGGCCCCTCTAGTGCAGTTCTCTTGCTGCCCTTCTGCTGCTGTGGAAAGACCGGGCAGTCCTACTGGATCGGCCTCCCTGACATCCCTGGAACTTCCTTACCATTTGCAGCATAATACTAGGGACATACCTTCCATCCACTATTTTTCCTGCTGGTTGCTTACAATATATATATCTCATAAAAGTGAGTACACCCCTCCCTATTTTTGTAAACATTGTATTATATATTTTCATGGGACAACACTGAAGATATGGCACTTTGATACAATGTAAAGTAGTCAATGTACAGCTTGTATTACAGTATAAATTTGGTGTGCCCTCAAAATAACTCAACACAGCCATCGATGTCTAAACTGTTGGCAACAGAAGTGAGTGCACGCCTAACTGATTAGGGATGACTGCCCAAGTAGGATGCTTGGGATCCCTTACTGGAGTTAATAAATTACTGTATATATAAGGTTTTCCTGTTAATAGGTGGGGTTCCACCAGACTTGATAATAGAAAAGGAGCTATTCCTTCAGAAGTAGAAAGGGATAAATTGAGAGGTTAGAAAAACGGTTTTTAAATAGTGCGTATAAGTTAAGTGTTTATACATAATAAAAGTTGTTTTAGTGTTTTATAGATAGAGAACTGATAGAGTTTAAGTTTGCCTATGGCAAAATAGTAAATATAGTGATCAAAAGTCACTGTTTGTTCTCTTGCGAGATTCCCATTTTTTTGGAGACTATTTTACTGTAGGTAAAACACATTTACAGTATCTTTGTACTCCTCACCTTGACACCATCTAAACCAAATAGGTGTCACGTCAATGGAGGTGCAGTGAGCCCTGACTGGAACCCAGCCCACTGTCCCTGCCTGCTGACGTGCTGCTCTAGGCGGCAGACGGCAAAATGGGCGAAAAGTCCCTGCGCTGCTAAGTGCTGGGGCTGTCAGGAGGAAGAAAGGTCAGGAAAAGTCCGGGTCAATACCCAAAAAGGAACGCCAAAGCCACAAATCAGAACCAGAGGGATAAACGTAAAAAAAGCCGGGGTCCAAAGCCAAAACGGAGCGAGGTACAAGATTAGGAGACAAGCCCGGGGTCAGGTACAAGGTGAAGCAGAACAAAATAGCACAGGTAATAGGCAGCCAGGAAAATTTCACAGGCGCTGGACTCAGCCTTCAGGGTGTTTAAATGGGATTCCCGGATACCGTGCCTGTAGCTGATTGGAGCGGCCTCTGGGACCTCCCATTGGCTGGGCGTCTGTCACTCACAGAGCTGCCAGCAGCAAGAGTATCAGGTGGGGTTGCAAATCAGCTGCGAGGGCCCGTTTGATCCCTGCAGCCTGAGTGCAGCCCTAGCCCTGACAATTTGGTTTTTCTTGGGTCTCAACAGAAACACAAATATGGTTCCAGTAATCCATATCCTTAGTCTGCTTGTCTTTAGCAAACAGTTTTCAGGTTTCATCTTTAGAAGAGGCTTCCTCCCGGGACGACAGCCATGCAGACCAATTTGGTGCAGTGGTCTGAGCACTGATAGGTTGACACCCCACATCTTTAACCTCTGCAGCATTCCTGATAGCACTCATGTGCCTATTTTGAAAAGACAATCTCTGCATATGACGCTGAGAACGTGCACTTAACTTCTTTGGTAGATCATGACAAGGCTGTTCTGAGTGTAACCTGTCTTGTTAAACCACTGTATGGTCTTGGCCATCGTGCTGCAACTCAGTTTTAGGGTGTTGGCAATATTCTTATAGAATAGGCCATCTTTATGTAGAGCAACAATTCTTTTTCTCAGATCCTCAGAGAGTTCTTTGTCATGAGGTGCCATGTTGAACTTCCAGCATCCCATATGAGATAGTCCGAGAGTGCTAACACCAAATGTAACACACCTTCTCCCCATTCATACCTGAGACTTTGTAACAATAACAAGTCACATGATAGCATGGCGTGAAAATGGCAAATTGAGCTTCAAATTTATACAGTTACACAGACTGTACACTGACTACTTTAAGTTGTATTAAAGTGTCATATCCTAAGTGTTGTCCCATGAAAAGATATAATACAATATTTACAAAAATGTGAAGGGTGTACATTGGTCACACACTGGGCACTAGTAAACAAGAATGGAGTATCCATCAAAGCTTCTATGCTGGATCACTGGGCAATTGGATAGGTAAGCCAGATTCACATCTGCATTTGCTTTTCAGTTTTTCTGTTCCATTTTTGAGTGAGTATAACCTTCATTGTTAGTTTTTTTTTGGTCTGTTAGGTTTGTTTCTATCTTTCAGTTCAACTTTCAGTTTGGTTCGGCTGGAGATCAACAGAAGACTGGCAGAAGGACCATGGTGAATGTTGCTGGAATGAACAGTAGTTATTGTTTATTTTTTTATTTAAGTCAGTCCAGGGCCCAGACATTGCATTTTGGTGCCCTAGACAAACAGAGTAATTGCTCCCTCTCACTAAAAATTCAAATACCTGGCACTGATCTTGCTGAAGTTGCCTGTGCCTGCACCCTGACCAGCTAGGCAGCATGGAAAAAAATTTTTTGGGGAGGTTTCATTTCTATAGAGTCTAACTTACAGCCGTTACTTGGCAGTGGATTCCGCTCATGACCCTGCTCCATACCATTTTGTGTCGCCTTTCTGATGAAGTAAGGTGGCACCTTAAGCAGTTGCCTACCTCTGCCTTTAAATTGTTCCGGCCCTGCACTATCAGCATTCTGCACATTAAAAAAGAATAGGTGTACTACTCCTTTAAGTCGGATCCACTTTTTTTTTTTTTTAAATGTACAGTAAGAATATCATTTAGACTGCACCATGATCAAAACCCTAAACAGAAATATGAATAGAATCGTGCTGTGCACTGATTATGTTTCATGGTTCACTCAGTGATAATAATATATTAAAAAAATGTTTAAGATTCTCTAAACTGTAGGTGACATGTATGAGACCTGGAACCGACATACACGTTTTAAATTGCGTTAGTGTGTAGACGGCACCAGTGTTTATGAAAGTGTCACACAGTACATTATTTATGTGTCCTGTCCTACGGCAAAATTTGTCTTAGCCATACTACTTTGAAATTGGTATGGATTTGTGCGATAGTTATGTGTCAAACTTTGGCGCATTCGTACGCTTCACGACAAACTTTGGCACACCATTCTGGCACATCATTCCCACCGCAATCTTGGAGCATTCAAAAGTGTTGTGTCTGGTGCAGATTGCACCAGGTTTGCGTTCACAACTGTTTAACTGTTCATACATCTGTTCATACATCTATATTGCAGGGTTATGACCGGTTATTTTGCTGAAAACCAAATCACATAACTGGTGCAGCCCCATTCATACATGTTGCACTTAACCTTTTGGCAATGAAACAAAATAAAGAACACATCAGATTTTTTTTTTTGTTAAACTGATTTATATTTGCTTTTTATGGATCAATATTTAGCTAGTTTATGTTCTGATATTTATATATAATATGAAGTTTAGTGCTAGCTATATTGGCTACATGAAATGTAGTGGTTTAGACATCACCAAAGGTAAGTCAAGTACATAAGAGCTCTGAATCCAAAATCCTGAACTTTTTTTTTTTTGCAAAGCCTCAAACTTTAGTGAAATGTAAAAATAGTTGTGCTGTCTTGACAGATTGATTCACCTTCCATGATTGTTGTCACGTTCAGAAAAATAAAGCCAGAAAATTTTGGATTTTCTCACGTTTCCATCTAAATGACCTCACACTGCCAGTCTGTACCTTTATGTCCCATGGGATTAAATGTTATCTTAAAAATTAATTCAGTGCAGCAATCTCTTTGATTTTTTGCAGGCACTTTTAACAAGTACAACATGCAAGAAAAACTCATTTCATCTCATTGTGTTCTGGTGCTTTCTCCATTCTCTGTACTGTAACTTGTGAAGTTAAGAAGCCATGTCATAAATGTAGCTAATATTACAGCAAACAGATATCATGATACAACAAGCACCAATACAGAATCTAGAGCTTCTTGTTAGATTCCCTCATTTTGATACTGAATGTTGTGCAAAATAAGAATTACTATCATTTATGAACAGTGTTGTGCTTTGCTTTTCGGATTTTCTCAAACCTAAGTGACCCAGCAAGCAATCGGCTGTCTGCCAGTGAGACTGGCCAGGTAAACAAACTGCAAAAATAGCTTGAGCTCAGCCAGATTGGTTGGTGAACATTTGTGGCCAGGATGTAAAGTAACAAATATATATAATTTTTTTATTCTTTTTTTTTCATAAACTTTCATCAACCAATCTGGTTGAGTTCAAGCTAACTTTGCAAAGAAGAATGGGCACAAATTCCAGCTTCCACATGTGCAAAGCTAGCAGAGACATACCACAACAGACTGCAGCTGTCATTGAAGGTGGTCCTACAAAGAATTGACCCAGAGGAGCTGAATCCATATGTTTTTTAAATTTTCAAAGAAGTTATCATTTTCACCACAGCTCACAAATACTTTGTGTTGCTCTATCACATGGAATATCAATAAAATCCATTTAAAGAGAATCTGTCACATAGTTTATGCCTCCCTTGCTGAGGACAGTACAAGCTAGTGACAGACCTGCTGTTTCCAGTGCTGTGTCCCTTATTCTGTAAGATGCTGTAGTTTTAGAGCACTTAATGCTCAAATCTTAGTCATGATCAGGTGTTAGCCCCGCCCACCAAAGATTAGCCCCGTCCACCTGGCAGTTATTCACAAAGTAACAGAATAATTAGTTGTGAGGTGGACGGGTCTAGACTCAGGTGGGCGGGGAATTAAAAAATCAGACTCTTTTCATGACTCTTTTCTGTCTGAAAACTGCAGATTTGAGCATTAAATACTCTAAATCTAAAGCATCTTACAGAATAAGAGACACAGCACTGGAAACAGCATGTTTGTCACTAGATTGTGCAGCTCTCAGCAAGGGTGGCATAACCTATGTGACAGGTTCTCTTTAAGTTTCCAGCTGTAATGTTAAAAAATGAGAAACAGTTTAAGGGGTATGAATATTTTTGCAACCCACTGTACGTATGTGTATAAAGCTACTGATCTTCACTCACAAAGTTTGTGCTGTGTAGCTGTTAATAAAGATGATTAATGAACACACACACAAACACACACATATATATATATATATATTGTAAGGCCCCAAAGGGCAAGGTGATAAACGGGGTATACATAGGCCCCAGAGTTCTCGCTCAGGTATGGCGAGAGTAATACAGGTCACCGAGAGACCTGGCCTCGGTGGGGTAGAAGCCGTCACTTCGTTTGTGTCAGCTGCATTAGGCGGTTGGCACATGTTTGTCAAAGTAGTTTAGCTGTGGAAACACAGCTTAGTCCGGGTCCGGCTTTTACCGGGAGCAGTCAAAGAGTTGGGTGGGTGGCTGCTCCCCCAGGTTCCAGTGCCAGGGTTTCGTCTGGCTGTATAAGTCAGCTAGTCAGCTGACTGTGGGGGTGTGTCCGCAGTTACAGGCCAGGAAGCTGGGCCTGAGAGGCTACACCACAAGCGCCAACTACCAGACAGTAGTAAGGACGACTTTTGTTTAGTTAGTGCTCGGACGAGCAGGAGTTTATTTTGTATATTATTTGTACGGACGTACGTTTGGCTACCATTCGCACAATAAACGCCGGACAAGAACCGGGCTTCTGCTACAAAGCTGTCTGTGTCTCCATTTGCCCTGGGACCTCGCTGTACCACCGAGCTTACCCCCTTACAAGTTGGTGGAGGATGCGGGCATACGTTTAAGAGACTGTACTCTTGTGGAGACTTACACCCGTTTAACAGACAGTGCTGAAATCCCATGTCCTGGGTAAAAGCGGCCACACAGTCAAAACCCGAGATGGCGAGCATGGAGGAACTAATAAAACAGCTGGTGCAGTCAAACCTCCACCTGCAGCAAGCCTTTACTGCGCAGCAAGAAACCAACGCACAGCAACGACGTGTGCATGAGGAAGCCATAAAGGCGCAGAGTGAAACCAACCTGCTGTTGGCGCAGGTTCACCAGAGAGCGGCTAAGGAGCAGCAACAGGTGAATCAGTCCCTGCAACAACAGATACAAGCCTTGACAGAAAGACAAGGGGTGACTCAGGGGTTGCAGGCGGCACCCCGACAGCTCGTGAGAGCGCGCGCTCAGGAAAATGACGGCAGAAGATGACGTCGAGGCCTATCTGTGCACCTTCGAGATGATCGCTGAGAGGGAGCAACTACCCCAAGACCAGTGGGTGGACGTGCTGGCCCCCTTTCTGACGGGAGAACCCAGAAGGCATACTTTGATTTACAGGTCCAGGATGCCAAAGTCTATACTAAGCTCCGGGGAGAGATCCTGGCTCGGCTCGGAGTAACCTTGGCTGTTCGGGCACAGCGTGTGTACTCCTGGGAGTACAACCCGAACAAACCTGCGCGGTCACAGATGTACGACCTGTTCCATCTGACAAGCAAGGGCTGCAGTCGGAGGAGCTGACGTCCGCACAGATCGTCGAACGGGTGGTGTGCGACCGCTTCATACGTGCCCTGCCTGTGAGGATTCAACGCTGCCTAGGATACACCGATCCAAAAAGCGTGGATGAGCTGGTGTCCGTCGTGGAGCGTTTTACCGCCACAGAGGACTTCCTACAGGACTTGCATGCCTCAGGGAACCAGAGACGACCATCAGCTGGTAAGACTGTTCCTATTACTAGGGGGGCGAGACTGTATGGCAAGGAGGGTGGCACGCTGTCAGAACGCACCGGTAAATGGATGCCAAATCCCAAAAAGGACCCTACTACTAGGCCTCATGGCCATGTAGTTTGCTGGCGCTGCCAGGGCCTGGGACATGTGGCTTCTAACTGCCCTCTCCAAAATGAGCCCATGGATTGTGACTTGGGAAGGCGCAGGTCGTATTATGCCAGGCCTGCTTATGCTGCCCAAAGGGACAATATGGGTGACCGGCAGGTGTGCCCTGTCAGAGTGGAGGATCATCCAGTAACGGCTCTCATGGACTCGGGGAGTCTGTGACTTAAGTCCAAGCCGTCTGGTTACTGCAGCTAAAATCCAGACCCGCTGCTTGGGAGTCATAGTTTTCATGGGGACATTAAGGACTATCCCACGGCCGAGGTCACCGTGGAGACTCCCGGTGGGTCGGAGAGCCATGAAGTGGGTGTTGTACAAGAACTTGCACACCAAGTTATTGTAGGACGGGACTTTCCACTGTTCTGGAACATGTGGGAAAATAAGCAAAGCAGGGTGTGCAAGTCCCGTCATCCGTCTAATGTGTATAACCATGTCACATCAAATGCGGCCCCGAATACGGGTGATTTTCCTCTGGAGACTCCCCCTGAGATTGAATTCTCAAGTTTGCAAATCGCCAGGGGAAACTTTGGTACTGAGCAGTTAAGGGACCCTAACTTAGTGAATGCCTTTAAAAGTGTTAAGGTTATCAATGGCGTCATCCAAGACCCTGAAACTGAGTTGGTGTATCCCCATTTTGCAGTCCAAAATGACCTCCTATATAGAGTAAAAAAGACTTCGACTGAGGTCATAGAGCAGCTGGTGGTGCCCCAATCGCATGTTCGCTCGGTATTGGAGCTAGGTCATTCCCATGTGCTGGGTGGGCACCTAGGGGTGGAAAAAACCCGGGAACGTATCGAGCGGAATTTTTTCTGGCCAGGGATTTATAAAGCCATAGAGGACTTCTGCCAGTCCTGTCCCGAATGCCAAATTAATGCCCCATGGCCACAATTCCGTAATCCACTGGTTCCACTACTCATAATTGAGGTCCCGTTCGACTGTATCGCCATGGACCTAGTAGGCCCACTCCCAAAATCAGCAAGGGGTCACCAGCACATATTAGTCGTGCTGGATTATGCCACCCGATACCCAGAAGCCATCCCTCTTAGAAATACGTCATCCAAAGTCATTGCACGTGAGCTGTTTCAGATGTTCACCAGAACCGGCATCCCTAAAGAGATCTTGACAGACCAGGGGACGCCCTTTATGTCAAAAATTACCAAAGAGCTATGTCGGCTCCTGAACATCACCCATCTGCGTACGTCTGTGTACCATCCCCAGACGGATGGCCTGGTAGAACGGTTTAACCGAACTCTAAAAGGGATGCTTAAAAAGGTAGTGGACAAAGATGGGAAGGACTGGGACCGTTTGTTACCATACTTAATGTTTTCCATCCGAGAGGTCCCGCAGGCGTCCACGGGTTTCTCCCCATTTGAGCTGCTGTATGGTAGGCATCCCAGGGGCTATTAGACATGGCTAAGGAAACCTGGGAACAGGAGCAAACCCCACACCGCAGTGTTATAGACCACATAGCGGACATGCAAGACAGGATTGCGGCAGTTATGCCAATCGTAAAAGAGCACATGCAGCAAGCTCAGGAAGCACAGGCCAGAATATAAAATAGGTCTGCGAGGGTCAGGTCATTTAAACCAGGGGATCGTGTGTTGGTTTTAGTGCCGACCGTAGAGAGCAAATTCCTCGCTAAGTGGCAAGGACCCTATGAGGTCAGGGAAAAAGTAAGTGAGGTAAATTATAAGGTGTACCAGCTGGGGAAAAGAAAGCCCCTACAAATTTACCACATCAACTTACTAAAACCCTGGAAGGACAGAGAGGTTCTTACAGCAGACAGGGAGGCCAAGAAAGTACCCAGCACTGAGTTACCCGAGGTCCGTATATCACAGTCATTGTCAGCAGTTCAGGTACAAGAGGTCAGAGAGTTCCTGCAGAGGAATAGAGAGACCTTCTCAGAAGTACCAGGTAGGACAAATGTTATTGAGCATGACATTGTGACAGACCCTGGCCAAAAGGTGAGGCTGAGGCCGTATCGTGTGCCAGAAGCTCAGAGGAAGGCTATCTCAGAGGAGGTACAGAAAATGTTAGCCTTGGGAGTTATAGAGAGGTCAAAAAGTGGCTGGTCAAGTCCCATTGTCCTCATCCCTAAACCTGATGGCACTCTCAGGTTTTGTAACGACTTCCGGAGGTTAAATGAGGTGTCAAAGTTCGACGCCTATCCCATGCCAAGGGTGGACGAATTGATTGAACGGCTGGGCCCTGCAAGATATATTACTACCCTTGACCTGACCAAAGGTTACTGGCAGGTGCCACTTACCAAGGAGGCGAGAGAAAAAACGGCTTTTTCTACGCCTGATGGCCATTTTCAGTATGTAGTACTCCCTTTTGGTCTACATGGGGCCCCAGCCACTTTTCAAAGACTGATGGATATAATCCTACAGCCCCACAGAGCATATGCAGCGGCCTACTTAGATGATGTGGTCATTTTTAGCACAGACTGGGAATCGCATCTAAGTAAGGTCGAGGCAGTGGTAGACTCCATCCGGAAGGCTGGTATGACGGCAAACCCCAAAAAGTGTGCAATTGGTCTTGAGGAGGCTCGCTACTTGGGTTACAATATTGGACGTGGGGTTATTAAACCACATATGGACAAAGTGGAGGCCATTAAAAACTGGCCGCAACCAGTCTCAAAAAAGCAGGTGAGAGCTTTTCTAGGGATCGCGGGATATTATCGAAGGTTTGTCCCAAATTTTGCCACCATTGCAGCTCCCCTGACAGACCTTACAAAAGGGGCTAAGTCCAATAGGGTAAAATGGGACGAAATGTCAGAAGAAGCCTTCCAGAAATTAAAAGAGGTCTTATGTAAGAGGCCAGTGTTAATTGCGCCTGACTTTAAAAGGGAGTTTATAGTACAGGCAGATGCCTCTAATGTTGGTCTAGGAGCAGTCCTGTTACAGGTAGTTAATGGTGAAGAACACCCAATGGTCTACCTAAGCCGGAAGCTAACCTCGGCAGAGAAAAATTACGCCATAATTGAGAGGGAGTGCCTGGCTCTTAAGTGGGCAATTGAGTCCTTAAGGTACTACTTGTTGGGCAGGCAATTCAGGCTGGTCACCGATCACTCACCTTTAAAATGGATGGCCCAGAATAAAGGCAAAAATGCTAGGGTTACCAGGTGGTTTCTTGCCTTACAGGACAACAAATTTTATGTGGAACATTGTCCTGGTTCTCAGCAAGGCAATGCGGACGCATTGTCACGGGTCCATTGTCTGAAGGCACAGTGTGCTCCTCCCCACAGGTCTGAGCAGAGGGGGGGGATATGTAAGGCCCCAAAGGGCAAGGTGATAAACGGGGTATACATAGGCCCCAGAGTTCTCGCTCAGGTATGGCGAGAGTAATACAGGTCACCGAGAGACCTGGCCTCGGTGGGGTAGAAGCCGTCACTTCGTTTGTGTCAGCTGCATTAGGCGGTTGGCACATGTTTGTCAAAGTAGTTTAGCTGTGGAAACACAGCTTAGTCCGGGTCCGGCTTTTACCGGGAGCAGTCAAAGAGTTGGGTGGGTGGCTGCTCCCCCAGGTTCCAGTGCCAGGGTTTCGTCTGGCTGTATAAGTCAGCTAGTCAGCTGACTGTGGGGGTGTGTCCGCAGTTACAGGCCAGGAAGCTGGGCCTGAGAGGCTACACCACAAGCGCCAACTACCAGACAGTAGTAAGGACGACTTTTGTTTAGTTAGTGCTCGGACGAGCAGGAGTTTATTTTGTATATTATTTGTACGGACGTACGTTTGGCTACCATTCGCACAATAAACGCCGGACAAGAACCGGGCTTCTGCTACAAAGCTGTCTGTGTCTCCATTTGCCCTGGGACCTCGCTGTACCACCGAGCTTACCCCCCTTACAATATATATTATATGATAATATATATATTAAAATATATATATATATAGATAACACCACACATACTTCCAGGTTAGAATAACATTTGCTCTACTAGTTTACAAAAAGCTATTGCACTTCTGCTATTGCATATCTCTACCTAAGTGATCAGAATTGTTTCACAACATGGCAAACCTATAGACATTTCTCTGTCAATACGCATTTAATGGATACAGTTGCATAAATGTTTCTATTAATTAAATGGTTTTTGCCTGAATACTAGACATAGCAATACTGACATTGATTTTTAAATCAGCAGGTATATCTTAAATCACAATTATACACCAACACAAGACATTGGATATTTTGACCAATAGATCTTTCATTGTTCTCATTAACTGTATCAAGCGTAGATTCATTTGTAAAACTTGCACAAGCCATTTTTTTTACTCCTCTTATGGCCAACATCTTGGGTTTGTTGCTAATTACTTGTAAAGCTTTTAGACATAAAATGTATAATAAATACATACTATGTCGTTTCCAGTTTTTTTCTTTTCTCATGTCATGGAAAGATTTCCCATTATTACACTTTGTTAACATGATGCCATGCAATCAATGATGACAAAGTGTAATAATGTCACAGTATACATACATACTGACATTTTGGATTAAAGAAATGCTCCTAGAGAAAACTGATGCAGTACCATATTTTTTTATCAAGTAGGTATGCACCATGGTATAGCCCATGCACTAGCATATCTGTTTTATTCAAGTATTTCTTCAACTTTTATAAAAGGCAACCCATGTACTCATATGTCCCAATGTAAGAAATTCCAGATATTGCTTTAAAATAAAAAAAGGAAACTAGCAATGGCCTTCATTGAATAGAGTTGGTCCCATTCACGACATGTGTAACTCCATAATCCCAGCAGTTTCCATGTCTAAGAGCAGAGGTGGCACCATAAAAAGGGTTCCAGTATTTCTCAATGTCTAGCCATAAGAATGGCCATCTTTTAGATGCCAGATCTAATAATTGCACCATATTAAAATTTTAAGTAATTTTATCATTTGACCACAGTTACACGTTGTGGTGGATTTAATGTGTAGTTTGCTATACTTGAGATGAAGTTTAGCAGAAAAGATAGGAACTGTATAGAACATTTATTAATACCTATCTTTACTGTTAAATCTAATCCCAATTTTTGTTCCAGACCATATGACAAGTTCAATTGTGTCACTGCAGCTTAAAGAGGACCTATGGCTGTTCCTGACTACTGTAGTAACTATTTGTCTTCCCTTTGAAATAACAATTCTGGAGCATTTTCTCTTATAACTCTGTGTTGTGCTGTTCCCCTGTTATTACTTCTCAGAAATGTATTACTGAATTAGTCAGCTGGGTGCTAATGTTCACTACACACAATGACAGCAACAATTGGACAATGTCAGATTTTTCAGGGACACATCCCCAATTTGATCACACCCATTTGACTGATTCAGTAATACATTTCTCAAAGGTTTAACAGAAAAAACAACCCAACACAGATGTAAGAGAAGATGCTCCAGAATTGTTATTTCATGAAGAAGAATGATCTAAAACAGATATTCAAGATGCCACAAGTACTCTTCAAAATAGCTGCCAACAGGTGTGTAAACTTTTTAGTGATTGTCATTAATTATACAGTTTATGAAATATTACATACATCCAGTATACAGAAAGTTATTCTAGGTGTCCTGTTTTCTACACCTTATATAATAGTATAGTTACTCTACAAATGTTATAATTCACTTAAGTCACAGTAAAATAATGACTAAACAGTAAAGTTAATTTAAAATTTCAGTTTCAGCTCGTAGCAACATGCTTAATTTAGAAAGATAATTAAAAATATAGTTCTCCTTTTACTACAATCTGCAGAATAATAATCAATCCCTGTTTAGTATAAAAAGAAAATGATTAGCATGTATATCTAGCACAATCAAGTGGTGTTTAGGATTATCAAATAAAGAACAAACTACATTGAAATCTGCAATTATGGTTAAATTGCACTTAAGGAAGCAAAGCTGCAATATTACATGAAAGATTCTTACAATACACCTTTAGGGCCACATATAAAAATACTAATAAAAAACCAGCACTGTCCATTAAGTCTAGTGCATAGGAAGATAACTAGTTAAGTCTAGCCTTCATAAGAAAATTATATTTAACTGGCAGCCATGGTTAGTGTTCTATAATAAACAATGGAGTCATGGGTTAAGGAGAGGGCTAGGAAGACTGCCCTGTCCGCCCCTAGGTACAGTATCAGGGAAGGTGGTGCCCACAAGTGCCCAGGATAATAAAATAGAGGGCTAGCGAAGTAAATCAAATAACTGTCCCTGGCAAAATCAAGCTTAACTACTGTATAACTGCATTGGGACATGCATCCTTAGCTTTCATAAGGTCATTAATGTTTATTTTATGGATGTCTACTCTTGTTTTTTTCATCCTTAGCCCCTGAATCAAAGCAGTTGTTACAAGACCACGGAGTACAACAAACAATATTAAAAACATTGCTATTAAAAACCGTGCATAATAGGTGAAGGAGGGGGCTACTTGGCCAAGCTCATTTGTACATAATCTAGGCAACTATGATAGTCTGGCTCGTACACAATCTGGGTTAAACTTTGTTTATTTTTTCCTTCTGACCATCTATAACAATTTGTCTGCTGCAGTAGAAAAATCCACCAAAAGTTGATTTACACATATGCTGGGCACATCTGATGAATCTATGATTTGTAAATATATTATATTATATTATTTATAAAAATCTTCAGGAGAACATTTTATGAAGATTGCAGTACATTTCTTTTATTCTTAAGTTTCAGACTTTTGCCTATTGTTCTTTAAATGTTGATATTTACCCACTTCCCGACATTGGATGTACCTGTACGTTCTGGCAGATAGTAACTTCTCTCAAATAGACGTCCTGGACACAGTGCGGGCTCACAAACAGGGCCTGCATGATCGCAGCATAGGACCGTCTGTATATTACAGCTGGCCCCATGCTGTGTCGTCCAATGCTATGCATTGTAACAGCATTCTGAAGATCAATGATACAAGCCCCTTATGTGGACGAGTTAAAAAATTGGAAAAAGTAAAAAAAGAGTAAAAAAAAATTAAAACACAAACACATATCAGCCCAAAAATGATCACAAATAAGTACACATATTTGGTATCACGTGTGCATTACGACCTAGCCTATAAATCTTTCATGTTATTTAACCCACATGATGAACGGCATAAGAAAAAGAATAAAAAGCGATCAAAAAGTCATATAAACACCAAAGTGGTACTAATGAAAGCGTCAGTTCATTCTGCAAAAAAAGCCTTTACACAGCTCTGTATACAGAAAAATAAAAATACAAATAAAAAAGTTATGACTATCAGAAAATAGTGATGCATAAATATTTTTTTACACAATAAAACAACATTAAAAAAAAACAGTTCACATATACTACACAGTGAGCGCTATTAAAATAAAAAACCCTACTAGGATTGTAATATTTTCTTCACTCTGGCTTCCAAAAAATGAATTTAAAAGTGATCAAAAAGTTTTGTCCCCCCAATAATGATACCAATAAAATGTCAACTCATCCTGCAAAATAAAAACGCTACACAGCTCCATACACAGAAAAAAAAGTTGTGGCTCTCAGACTATGGCGATGTAAAAATGTGTTTTACTTTTTAAATAAAAGTATTTTAATTGTGTAAAAGCAGTAAATCATAACAAAATATACAAATTGGGTATTTCTGTAATGATATCAACCTGCTGAGTAAAGCTAGTATGTCATTTATACTACACGGTGACCGCTGTAAAAAATAAAAAAAAAAAACACTACCAGTATTTTGTTTAAAAAAACGCAATAAAAAGCGACCAAAACATCATATGAATTCCATAATGGTACCAATGAAAACGGCTACTCCTCATGCAAAAAACAAGCCCTTAATCAGGCCATATAAAGAAAAATAAAAAAGTTATGGCTGTCAGACTATGATGGCATAAAAGCACTATTTTTTACAAACACATTTATATTGTGTTAAAGTAATAAAACATAAAAAACTATATAAAATTTAAATTATTGTTATTGTACTAACTTACATAGTAAAGTTATCCTGTCATTTATACTGCACAGCTAATGCTAAAAAATTAAGTCCGAAAAGCAATACATAGGGTATTGCTAAACTTATAAGACATTGTGTAAAAATTTTGAGGTGCTTTTTCCCAGGATTTCATATAAAAATTAAACATTTTTAGCTAAAATTGCATGTTGTTGGAAACAAAATAAATTTTTCATTTTCACAGCCTAAGACTAAAAAGAATTGTGAAACACCTTTGGGGCCGATATACTCACTACACCCCTGGATATATTCCTTAAGTGGTGTAGTTTACAATATGGGGTCATTTTAGCGGTATTTATTAAGTTTTAAAACCTTAGGGTGTCCACAAACCTGTAATGACGCCTAAAGAAATTTTAATGAAATTAAACCCCAAAGTCCGATGGGTGCCCTATTCTTAGGCTTGTGGTTGAGTCAAATAGCGCACTAGGGACACATATGGGATATATACAGTATATATATATATATATATATATATATATATATATATATATATATATATATTATATATTTAAATTTGACAGAATTGCAGGAATATACGTAAGTTGCATTTACCTGTTATCATCTACTGTGTTCCAGTGAATAATGGATTCAATTAAAAATCTGCAAAAAAAGTGAAATCTTGAAATTTCACCTCCACTTTGTTTTAATTTCTGTGAAATAGTTAGTGGGTTGAAAAACTTCCTAAACACTGTTTTGAATACTGTGAATGGTGTAGTTTCTTAAATAGAGTCATTTATGGGGTATCTAATATAAAAACCCCATAAAGCCATGTTAGAACTGGACTGGTCCCTAAAAAAATTTGCAAAATGTGAAAAATTACTACTAAATTTCTAAGCCCCTTAATGTAAAAGAAAATTTAAAAGACATTTAAAAAATGATGTCAACCTACAGAAGACATATGGTAGATGCTAGTTATAAACTATTCTGTGTGCAATAACTATCTGTCTTAAACACAGAAATGTTTGAACTTTGAAAATGGCAAATATTGTAAAATATTTTAAAAATTTTCACAACATTTTTATATTTTTCACAAATAAACAAAGATTGTATGGACCAACATTTCTTACTAACTTAAAGCACAATATACCATGAGAAATATTTTTTTCTCCAGGGATAGGTAAAATGTTGAAATTTTTTTTCCCACTAAAAGGCCTGTAATTTTAAAAAATATGCAGTGGTAATGGGTTAATATTGACTCTATTTAAAAAAATATTCCTTGCATCCTTATATAGCTTACCAATAATTATTGTCAACTACTGCAACAGCCTTTTAACTGGCACAATGTGAACAAAAACAGACTGTGCTTCAATCTGTGTTCAATAGATTGGTCTGGCATTGGCAAACAATGGCCGCATTAAAGAAAACATCTCTATGAAAAATCAGTCTATCCTTGTGTCTTCTGTTCTTTTTCTAAACAACAGAAATAGAAATTTTTATTCTTATTTACAGAGCTCACAGTTCTGCACATCCTGTCTACAACCTGTTTTTCTTTGTTAACTTGGCCCCAGGAGCATGATATTATTTTTTGATGTGACATGGATGATCCCTTTAAGGTACATGATATAAAAGCATTGCATGTGATCTTTCTTTTGCTTTTGTTCTTGAATTATCGGTTCCATACTGGTCCTCTGCTAGGAGTGGCACTCAGTTTGTTTTTAACTTCTGAACATCCATTATAATTTGTCCTCTGAAGTAAACAAATCCACCAAAAAGAGAGCAGTACACCAAAAAAGCCAAATGACTTCATAAAGAAAGAGACAAAAGGTGAACAACCCTTTGGGCACTCCACAAGAAAAAATAAGGTGCAAAACAGTAGTTTATCCCTCCATGCTAAGAATTGACGTTTCAGCTCCCTCACAGAGCCTTTGTCAAGCTTGTGTCATTTTGTCAAAATGATATTGGTAAGATATATTAAAGATTAATATGCCATCAGTGTGCCATCTAGTACCTGCAATTATCTCAAGTATGGATTCTGAAAGTCTGTGTTTTGAATGGAGAGGGGGTGCTAACTCTCCCATTAATTTCAGTGGGAGATCCAAGTGAAACTGAGTTCTGATTAGAGAGGTGGGAACTACATCTATCACACATTGATGGCATATTCTATCAATGTGCCATCAATGTATGAAGTGGGGATACCCATTTAAGTGTTGATAAGATTGATGGGGATTACTTTGCTTCGTCATCGGGACTAGCGATATCGAAATTATCAAGCGATTTCCGATAATCGATAATAATTATCGCCGATGACCATTAAAGTCTATGGGAGAGGAACAAACCTTCATTCTTACACCCAAACAGGAGGGGAAAGCGGGAAAATAACACCACAACAGTCAAATGGATAGTGCTACATCTTAGGCAACACACTTAGGTATAAGACCCAGAAAAAAACTCACAGACCTTCACTATCCTGTTTTTACCACAGCTGCCCCTTAAACCTCATCCCCCCACAAAAAAAAAGGGCCCAAAAAGCAGTATGTTTTGAACCATTTTTTACTTTGAAGGACTTTAAAACCCCTGCCGGAAGCAGCATGACCCCAAAACCTGCAGCCCCCGTTTTAAAAAAGTCCCAGAAAAGGGTCTTTGAACCCCATTTAGTTTCACGGGGACATTGACTAACTTCCTGTACCGCAAATGACCTTAAAACCTGTCGCCCCAAAATTAAAAAGTATGGAAAAGGGAGTCTTTAAACCCACCATTTTAGTTTCACTGACATTGACTATAACTGCCTGGGCCCAGCATGAGCCCCAAACCTGCATGACCCCCAAATTTAAAAGTGCCGGAAAAGGAGTCTTTCAACCACCTTTTTAGTTTCATGGACTTTGACTATATTGCCTGTACCGCAAATGACCTTTAAAAACCTGTCGACCCCCAGTTTTAAAAAGTGCCGGAAAAAAGGAGTTTTTCAACCCCCATTTTTGTTTCATGGACATTGATATATCGTCCTGTACCGCAAAATGAGCAAAAACCCGTCGCCCCCCCAGATTAAAAAAGTGCCGGAAAAAAGGGAGTCTTTAAACCACCATTTTAGTTTCCGGGGACATAGACTATCCCTGCCCCTGAGCCACAGCAGAGCCCCAAACCTGCATGATCCCCAGATTAAAAAGTGCCGGAAAAAGGAGCCCCTTTAAAACCACCATTTTTTTTTCACGGGGCATTGACTATATCTGCCCTGTCCCGCAAAATGACCCTAAACTGTTTGACCCACAATCAAAAGGGCACTATGCTATTTTGTACGTGACTGTTTTTAGTATATTTTTTGGTAATGCATTTGTTTACGAATTTATTTAGGAAGTTTTTTTTTATAGTTTTACATTATTATCATTTTGTTTTTTTTTTCAAGCGTGATAACACAAACATACACCCCTTCTGCAGTTTTTAAAAGTTTTTTTACCTTTAGATTTTTTAAATTTCGTCCACACACCCCACAAGTAATAAAAATGTCCAAATCACCCCCAAACACTTCTTGTTGAGAAGACATTTCCCCTCCTGGCTTTGAAGTGATTCAGCCAAAAAAATTTTAAGGGTTTCTTTTTCCTCCAAATCCTCTTCAGTGATTAGGGACAGAACCCCTGAGACAAATGAGCGACCCCATAGTGACTCAAGCCCCAAAAATTTTTAACCTCAAATTGGCAATTTGTGTCCCCCCCGGACCCCTTTTTGGCACACTTAACCTCACAGAAATCCCCTTTTTCAAAATCTATTTTTGAAAATTTGAAGCTTCCTGATTGCCCCAACGTGAACCAGTGCTGCCGTCAGCCATTTTTTAACACGAGGTCCAGCTGCCAGGGCCAGATTACAGTGGGTGGGGTGAGAGCCCAGGCTAGCGTCGTCATCTATTAACAGCAGGTTCAGCGCCGGGGCCGGTTACAGGGGGTGCGGTGGACCCCGGGCTGGGCCCATCACTATTAACAGGGTAAAAATGCCCTTAAGAGCAAAAAAAACAGTATCTAAACAGAAGTGTGAGGAAGACCTCCACCTTCCTCGTACACAGTCAAGCCCTGGGACGCTTCCCCTCCGTATATCGGACCAATTGAGTTTCCTTGGACATACGGGGGTTAAAGCCCTGTTCCACCCAGGTGCTCTTTTTTTTGGCATTCTTTTTCTCATTTTACTCAACACCGGGGGAAATTTCTCTGTTTTTTTGTTTCCTGCCGTGCTCCCATACTCCATTCCTTAATAACCACATCTGGTCAAGTCTTCGTACCTCCCTTGTAAATTCAAGGAATTTTTTTTAACAGCTATTTTGTACATGCAAGTTTTTATAGTTTAATTCTAGAAAACACATTTTTTAAAAAAGGACGGAATCCCCCCATGTCTTTGTTTTTCTTTTTTTAAAATTTTATTAAAAGGGGGTTTTCTAAAACAGGGATTGATACTTGTTAAAGATCTGCAGAAACAAGTCATTTTTCAATATTTTCCATTAACAGTGTCCTCCATTCCTTTTTCTGACAGCACCAACACCCTTGGCCACTTTGCAATTGTGAAGAACAAATGTCTGTTAGAAAAACCCCTTTTTACAAAAGGACCTGTAGTCTAGCCTTTCACAGCAAAATCCCCCAAAAATTCAAAAAAAGACCCCTGACCACTTTTTACAAATTGAAGAACAAATGTCTTTAGAAACAACATTTTTTTTTTAAAAGGGCCTGTATATAGCTGCATGTCACAGCAAAATGCCCCCAAAAAATTTAAAAAAATGACCCTTAAGCCATTTTTTTTTACAATGTGAAAACAAATTCGTTTGAAACAACATTTATTTAATAGGACCTTATAAGCTGCATGTCACAGCAAAATGCCCCCAAAAATTCAAAACATACCCTTTAGATTTTGACAATTTTGAAGAACAAAGTCTGTTAGAAACAAAATTTTTTAGAAAGGGCCTTTTGTATTGCGCATTTCAAAACAGCAATACCCAAAAAAATTAAAAAAAATGACTTCTCAGCCACTTTAAAAATTGGAGGGGGAAAAAGCCACTTTTAAAACCACATTTCTGTTCCAAAGGGCCTGATTATTGCGTATCTCACAGGAAAAAGACCCCAAAAAAAACAAAAAAAACTTCTCACCATGTTAAAAATTTTGAGGGAAAAATGGGACTTAAAAGCCAATTCTGTCCAAAGGACCATTTAAAGCTGTATCTCACAGCAAACATGACCCCAAAAAATTTTAAATAGATTTTCCGCCATATTAAAAATTGTGATGGAGAAATGCCCTTAGAAGCCACATTTTTGTTCCCAAAGACCATAATTATAGCTGATTCACGCAAAAGACCTCAAAACCCTTGACAAGCAAAACTTTAAAAAATAAAGAGAGTAAAAGGAATCGGTGTTTTCTTTAAACTTGCTGTCTTTTTCTCTCCCCCAGAAAAACCCGCAAAAAAACTGTTGGAAATGAGAATAAAAATTGCAGTAAAAATTATCATTTAAAAAAAGTTTTCAAAGGACCATCTCTTTTGAAGAGGAAAGTGAAGTAGACCGGAAAATAAACGGGCCTCGGCAATTGGGGGCCCCAAAAAAACTCAGGTCCATGCCTGTTCATCTTGATAAAGTCAAAAGATCTCCATTATCTGTTTAAAGTGAAAGCATTTGTCTGTAATGATCCACCCGCTGTGCGAAGGTCCGCTCAGAAATGACCTGGCTGCTGGCGGAAACACCCTATGGCGTGGCTAGCGGCTCGGGGCCCTTAGTCCATTTTTGGGTACCCAGAAGTCTATTGGCTCCGGAAACATCAAAAACATCGTGTTTAGACCAGAAAGTCGTGCACCAGATCTTAAGCTGGTCTCTGTGGTTGTATGTGTGCCCTGAAAAGCATGCGTTGGTGAGGTGGTAAATAAAGATTTCCCGAGGCCCCTTTGGTTCTGCCACCTTTCCCGCTTTTGCTCTGCCACAGCTACTTGGGACTCTACTGCGTCACTTCGTGATTTGTTCCACCGTGACATTTGAAAAAGTAAGCAGACGCAACAGTGTCTCCCGTTGATCAATCAAGGTCTCCTTTCCCGATTTTACTCTCTATTTGGGGGGGTGGAAAAAAGTCTGAGTTTTGTTTTGTCCGGGGATCCAGGGGGTGGCCACCCAGTAATGTTGTTCATTTTTGGGCCTTAATGGGGGACTTTTTGGAGGGAAAAGGAGCATCCAACACTCATTGAGAGATGGGGCCTTGATTTCCCAACCTCCGGTCGAGGTGCACTAGCAAATTGATCTTCCTCACTTTCCCCTCCGCCTCAAATTCGCGCAAAATTCTTTTCCAGGCAGGGACGTCGGAACTCCCCGGGGGGGAGGGCAACCTCCCCCCCCTCCCCCTCCTCCCTTCCTCTGGGACAGCTTTAACACGCCCCTGACTTGCCTCAATGATGCACCCTGAGAGCTGATGCGCCGCCTTGCACAAGCCCTGGCCCCCGAACCACTGCCTAATGAAGACCGATAAAAATTGAGAAACTTTTTGGGCCTTGTGGATTCGACGGAGAGAAAAGGCTCCGTGTCTGCTTCGGTGTCAGTCTCCTCCTCCGTCGCTGGCGGGTCCTGATGTTTCAGAGTGTCCAACGATGGGTTTCCCGAACCCAAGATCACCACAATGCTCATGCTGACAAGGGCATTTTCTGCACTGACCATTTTTGGGGGCTTCTTTAAAACTGGCAAGGATGGGTGCAGAGCTCTTTTTACCGCCTCCACTCGGTGGCTCAACACCCCGAGGGCCGCACCGCTGCTTGTCAGGCCATGTGTCACTTCGTACTGTGTAATGGCATTGCGCTGCTGCCACAATCGCTGGAGCATGTGGAGGGTGAAATTCCAGCATGTTGCCATGTCAACAATGAGACAGTTGACGGGAAGGCCGAACTGACGCTGTAACGCAGCAAGGCGGGACGAAGCAGGGTTTCGAACGGCGTGAAGTGCGAACTCAGACCTCGAGCCTTCCTCAGCAGGCAGTCCAGACCCGGGTAGCTCTTTAGAAATTTAGGACGACAAGGTTCATGACATGTTGCCAGGCAAGGGATGGGGCTCCAGCCTACCGATCTTAAGGGCGGCCAGCAGATTTCGCCCGTTAATCGCCACCACCTTGCCTGGCACAAGATTCTGTCACCCCCGCCAGCGCTCGGTCTCGTTGCGGAGAGCCCCCACACCCCGGCCCTGTTTTGGGCGGTCCCCAAAGACAGTTAATTTCAACAGGGCCTGGTTTCTTGGGCACGTGATGCACCAGGGGGACCTTGGGGGGAAAGACCCCTGCACCACCCCCTGCTTTTTTAAGAGCGGCCCGATTTAAGATCCCCCCCGTCACCACCAGAGACATCCACCCAGCCACCCAGTGAGCTTTTGGCTTGGGGATGGTTTGGGTTAAAGGTTTTTTCCTTAAAAAACCGGGAAGACAGAAGGCGGCTGCAAACTGGCCGCTGTACGGGTGCGGTCGTCAAACTGGGGGAAGGGAATGATGGGATGGGTCTTGGTGGTGTTTGGGGGGTACCGGGTGACGGGAGGCTGAAGCGGAGGCACCCCTGACAGACTTTTTGGGACAGGGAACCCCTGAGGAACGTTTGGTGGGGCGGGGGAGGGGAGGCGGGACAGAGGGTGTGACAGTGGTTGGAACCCCAGCATCATAGGCCCTTTTTTTGCCAAGTTTGCCCCCATTAACTATGCTTTCCTGCAGTACTAGACATTTTGGGGTGGTTAAACCCCTAAGTTTCTTCCCACTGATGCGTTTACGGAAAAGGGGGTTATACACGCTGGGTGAATCAGAGGCTTCTAAGAAAGGGGCCCAGGCTTGAGAGTCCTGGACCTTTTTGACCCCGAAAGCGGGAGCGGGTTTCCCGTGACCATGGCTGGGGGATTATCAGCAAAATTTTTCTGCGCCGCCCTCTCCCTTTTTGAGGCGGGACCCGATTACACTACCCACGTCTTCCTCTGCCAGTGAAAAGCCTCGAAGCAAATTCTGCTAAAAAGACCACTTTGGGATCCCATGCGCTCATCATCTCAAAAAGGTACTTCGCGTCCGACATTCTGCATCCAGGAGCGGGGGCTACAAGCAAGAGGCATGAAAGGGCGTTCCGCCGCCCGGGTTTTTTGCCGATTGACCGGCTTCCTTTCCTCCTCTGATGGCACATAACTGGGTCAAGCAAAAAAAATCTCCTTTTTGGGGCCCTTGATCTTTTAACATGCCTTCTCCCCCCAACCGCATTTTTCATAAAAGAGGTTTCAGACAAGGGATTATCCACGTGGGGGGGTACACGATTTGAATTTGGGCTGCCTTCGCTTCATGTTGGGGAGCTGATGTGCTGATACGCTTTTGTGGCCTGACTGGGGCGAGGAGGTAAAAAATGTGGATGCAGGTTGCATTAACACAGAAGAAAAATTGGCGACGTATTCGTTACTAGATTCAGGGGGCCCTGCCCCCGCAATGACAGGCCACGGTCCTGAAACCCCGAATCCGCTGGCATGCGTTTGTCCCAGCACGGGAAGGGAGCACCTTTTCTCGTACCTCTACCTCCATATCCTACCCCTCTCTTTGCTCGCTTACCACCCAATTTCACTCCATTTCAAAAAAAAAAATTTTAAAGGTATGGAAAATTTTGGAAAGTTCTTTTTAAAAACGGCAAATCACAGCTATTCTCAAATCCCTCAAATCAAAACAAAATTTCAGGATTAATTTAATGAAAGGGACCCCATCAAAAAAGCTTGATGACCAAAAATGAAAAAAAACACCTATCTGAAATGATACGGAAAAAAAGGATTTTGGCACATCAATACCCTGGGTGATACAAAAATTTCTGGAAACAAATTTAAAAATGCAAGGGGCTCTTGAACAAAGCTGGCCTGCGCCAAAATGAAAAAAAACACGTATCTAAAAAGTAACGGATAAAAACGGTATTTTTGGCCCCACAATACACCCGTGGTGACACAAAATTGTGGATTCAAAATTTAAGGCAAGGTACCTCTATCAAAAATGCTTGACTGACCAAAAGTGAAAAAAACACCCTTTTGAAATTATACGGATAATAAAAGGATTTTTGGGACCTACAAATTTACCTGTGTGACTACAAAATGCGGATTTAGATTTTAAATGCAAAAATACCTCACAAAAAAGCTTGATGACCCAAAAATGAAAAAAAAAGTACTGAAATGTATCGGGATAATAAAAGGTATTTTTTTGGCCCCATCATAAAACCCGGGGACTACAAAGCTGGAGCAAATTTAACTGAAGGTAAAACCCCTATCAAAAAACTTTACTGACCAACACTATCTGAAATGTATACTATAATAAAAGTGGAGTTTTTTCACCTAACAAATAACCTGCTTCTAGAAAAAAACTTATCCCCAAAAATAAGTTAGGCTGCCCACACCAAGTAATATTTCAACAGAAAACTGTTAAAATAAAGCTATTGCAATGCAATGTCTACACTAATCTGGGTGCACAAAATCCCTATCCTTTTAAAAGCTTGTTGTTTCGCCCGCGGGGCCCCCCCCCCCCCCCCCCCCCCCGTGCTTACAGCGGTAAATGTCCTTTAAAATTTTTCAGCCTAAAATTAAAATCTGCAAATCTTATTACCCAATTTTTAAGGTTTACAGCTAAAAGATAGCTGCCTGTGAACAAAAAATAATTTTTGCGAGGTTTTTCACAGAGCGAGCGCACGCCACCCTTTGAGAAAATGACACACCTGATCTGAACAGGAACGGTGTTCTATGAAAAAGAGGTCATGTGATTTTTTTGCCCAAAGCAACCATACACATCCCATCTGACGTCGCAGACACAGCTCACCCTGCCTATTTTTAAGCTATTTGCTGGCCGCCAAAATACAGGAAGTGCCGAAAATGGGCGATATTAAAAGATTATCACGATTTTTTAAACCCAAATTTAAATTTCGTGATCAAAAAAAATTTTCCCATAAAAAAACGTGCCGATTTCAACTTTGCGTAAAATCGCTAAAAACTATTGATAACAGTTAGCTTTACATTTATTTAATGAAACCCTTATAGAAGTGTCTTTAGAAATAATATATATAATATATATAAATATATAATATATATTATATAAAAACCCTTTTTTCCCGAATCCTAGTCACTATAATTGTTATTTATTACACCTAGAAACGATCCGGACCCTTTTGAATCTATTGTGAAATTCACCCTGACATTCCTCTAACGAGTTTCCAGTCCCCACTCTCTTTCAAAAAAATTTTCCTTACTATGGTCACATAGAAACTATCTTTCCTTTAGAGGTAGAGGATGCCCCCTTGTTCTAGATACAATTCTGGGTATAAAAATTTTTTGGGAGAGATCCCTAGGTTGACCTTTAACATATTTATGCATATTTATTATGTCCCCCCAAAGCCGTCTTTTCTCTAAACTAAATAACCCTAATCTTGCTAATCTTTCTGGATATTGTAGTCCACCCAGTCCTTTTATTACTTTTGTTGCTCACCTTTGAACCGGTTCAAGCGCTACAATGTCTGTCCTGTGCACTGGTGCCCAAAACACACAACACACAATAAATAATATTCCATGTGTGGTCTGACCAGTAACTTGTATAATGACAGAATTATGTTCTCATTGTGCGTATCTATGCACCTTTTAACACACCCCATGATCCTATTTGCCTAGGCAGCTGCTGCCTGACACTGGCTGCTACAATTAAGTTTACTGTCCACTAGGATTCCCAAGTTCTTCTCCATGTAGCAGGAATCCAGTCCAAGTATGTAACATTAATCACCAACCTTTTTTCTATCACTGAGCCAGTTACTTACCCAGAGTATTAAAATTAAGTGGATAACTCAAGAATAAAAGCACTGACTGACATCAGTACAGTAACTTATAAATTGGTGAGAGGACAACATTTTTATGTGCTAGTGCTTTTTTAGAGATTATAAAAATGTCCTAAGTAAAGCATATTATGCATCACTAAGTATGACTAGAGATTGACAAGTTTCTTTTATTTTAATAAACACTGAATATTCTGGATAGCAGCATAAAGGACAGAAGTGTGACTACCGTTAAAGCAGCCAAAGGCGTATGTTACGGGTCCACCACCGCAGGAGTCTCGGCCAGCACATCATGCCTAAGAATGCATAGGCCCTCTGTATCAAGCGCTCAAAGGTATGTCTGTGCGGTCCCTTAATGGAGCAGAGCAAACCGGCAAACTGGGGCCTAACTACTGCCTACTTACCAACCTAGGGACAATCTACCTATCTTTGGCCTACCTACCTGGGGGTCTATCTACTACCTACCTACCTGGGGCCTAACTGATGTCTACCTACCTATCTGCTGCTTGTCTGTTGCCTACCGACATGAGGCCTTACCATCTGCCTACTTACCTAGGACCTACCAACCTACCTACCTGGAGTGTACCAACCTATCTACTTAAGGCCTACCAACCTACCTATGGCCTACCAACCTATCTAGCAGTGGTTTACCTAGCTACCTGGAGCCTACCTACCTATCTAGAGCCTTGCCTACCTACCGCCTTGAAGCCCTTAACTACCTGGTAATATGATTCTGAGGGGTACTTGCCATAGCTGTAGCACAATCTCCAGGGGGTTTGTTCTCTCTTCCTCCCCAACCTCCTAGGAGACTGTGCCTCTATGCTATTGCCTGTACCCATTCTTCCACACCTGGTTAGTTTGTACAGAGGTAGGAGACAGGGAGGTGCTTGAAAAGTGAGATATTTGTGTCCAAATCTGCATGAACAGGTAATGACTTCTCACGATGGAGAAGTCATCGTGGTAGTCTGGACTGAATGCAGAAGAAAAGGAAAAGTAAACAACTCATCAGAAAAGATGTCTCCTGCAAGTCACAAGATACAGCTGCACTGTAATAACCTATATGTGTACAGAGCCTGTGTACACTGATATCTATCACTATATGGTCACTGCATGGTGGGTAACATACAGTATGCAGAGCACCTGCGTACACTGGTAGCTACTGCTATATAGTCACTGTATGGTGATAATATACAGTTTGCAAAGCCTGTATACATTAGTATCTACCACTAGATAGGCACTGCATGGAGGAAATATGCAGTCTGCATAGCCTATGTACACTGATATTCACCACTATATGATCACTGTATGGTGGTAATATAGGTCTTTGAAAACTGATCTTTAGTCAGTTATAGTTTAGAGTCTTTATTCAGTCACTATGTGGTTGTAATTTGTGAGTATGTTCTAGTGGTATATTCGGGTCCTTATGTGGTAGCGTTATTGGTAATGTTGGTCTTGATATAGTGGGATTTGTTTGGTAGCAGTATGATGGGGACATGCACAATGAAGTATTGGCTCCTTGTATTATCTAGTAACTGCTTGACTATTATTAAGAGGTAATGGTAAGTGTCTGTGATCGGAGGAGTGGGGGGCACCAAAAGTTTGCTTTGGGGCCTAGCCTTCTCTAGTTACATCCCAGTAATGGGCATATGTTCTAGATATTAGTTCTGTTCACAATTAAAGAGTGACATGTGACTGTTGTAGCCAATCAGCAGATGCACCTCTGATGACCGGTTTGGAAGAAGAAAGAAAGTAAGTAGATCGGGGAAACCACCACTGCAGTGGAAGAAAGGCATAAGGGGAGAAAAGTGTGTTTTTTTTATTGGGGAACAGCAGCATATTATTTAATTTTTGTGTGAGATGGAAAACCCCTTTAAGATATGTGGATTGTGAATGCCAGGGAAGTAAGGGTGCTTTCACACGGTGCGTTTTTGGTGCATTTTTTCAATGTTTTTTTTTTGTGCAGGAAGGCACAGCAATTAATGCTGTACATTGCTGCACAGAAATCGCGGTAATTACCGTGAATTTACCGTGATTTTTGTGTAGCAATGTACAGCATTAATTGCTGTGCTTGCCTGCACAAAATGCATTAAAAAATGCATAAAAAATGCACCAAAAACGCACTGTGTGAAAGCACCTGAAGGAAAAGCTGTCGTAATGTTCTAGGAACCCATTCACGATGATAAGACCCTTGTTTTTGGTATGGTGAATTCACCTGCAGAAAAAGTTTTTTTCTGCCAAAGGGTAAACCGCTCCTATGAAGGCATAAACTTAGTTGTTGCACTTCCTATCTCCAATCATTAATTCACAGACAAAAGAGGACCCCATGCACCTAAAAAAAAGTCTGCACACCACTATATCACCTTTAAGGGTTCATTGATTCATACTGCTTACACCTTGTTTGGACCCAGTGATCCAATTTCTGCTCCCTTTCGTCCTTTGGAGTTTTGCCTTTCTTTTTTTCCTTAGATAGGAATGGCTCTCAAACTGGTCATCTGCAGTTATAGTTTATGCGTGCTAAGGAATGACAAGATGTAGATACAGACAAATTAGTTGGAACACCTACATTGAATTTGCCTGCATTTTGCATGGCTGTGCACCACTTCTTTGTCAGAACAATTCTTGACATCTTATTATGAACATTTTTGTCAACAAGTTGTTTAAATTATTATTATTATTTATTTTAAAGCGCCATTGATTCCAGGGCGCTGTACATTCGTGGGGGTTACATACATAACATAAGTCAAACGAGTACAATGATAAGTGATTATTGACAATTGGCACGACAGAGGGAGAGAGGACTCTACCCGCGAGGGCTTTTTCAATCTACAAGGAGGGGGAAAGAGACAGGAGGTGAGGGCAGACAAAGTTTGTGGAGGAAGTAGTGACAACAAGGTTTACTGTAGGTCATAGGCAAGCCTGAAGAAATGGGTTTTCAGGTTGTGTTTGAAGCTGGTGAAAGTGGAGGAGAGTCTGATGTGTTGGGGCAGTGAGTTCCAGAGTGTGGAATCTACAGCAATCCCCTTTTGCTAATTCTGTATCTTGATCACACCCTTTCTGGTATCATTTTATAACATGTGAAAACCCCACAAGGTTGGACTTTTTTTTATTTTTTAATTCTGGCCCGACTAGTCTTACAATGATGACCATGTTTTAGGTGATGTTACTCATATAATGTGGATTTACCCATTCACAGAAAACTTGTCATATGAGTTTATGCTGCACTTTAGGGTATCTAATTTCTATTCTGAAATTGTGAAAGAGCAGGTTTCTCTAATAATGTGGCCTTTCAGTGGTCTGTATTAATTCAATATGGGGTTACGGTCTGTATTAATTTTGGAGTCTGGATGTTTTTAATTTTTTGTGTCTTTGGTCCGCATTCAATCAGTATGGTGTTTTGGGGGGGCCTTGGGTATTCCGTTTGAGGCTGGATTTTTTAGTCTAGGTGTTGTCTTAATTAATTCTGTAGTCTATCTTAATTAGTTTTGTTCATTTTGCATTTAACTTTACCCAAACAAAATGGTAGGACATTTTTAATGAAGGCTATTTAAAAAATTGATTAAATTTGCGTTTAGGACGAAAAAGAACAATAAAAAGAAAAAAACTTTAGTGGCAAGTTGTCCATAGCCATAAATTTAAATACCAAGTTCAAATAGTCACTATTAATAGTCACTCTTAATTGCAGATTGATAATTTTTAGATCAGAGTCTAACTCATTGCTTATTTAGAAATCTACTTAATGCTGAATAGATATTGACAAAGGCTAACAACGGTACCGCCTAAGTTACAAGCCAATGTCACCTGATGTGTAGATAGTAAGACAAGTCATTATAGAAATGGAAAATTTGTGAAAGCAGCAACTACTTAATAGGGAACACCTTTTTATAAAACCCAATTGAAACTGTGCTCACTAGGTATAATTTTGCTGTGTGCACAGTCAACAAGCGTTGCACATTCAATTAATGAAGCTGCCGCTAGTAGTTTTCCTAGGGTAGTCACTGGGCCAATCAGTAGATACGATGCAGATTGAAAAAGTTATATTTGATTTGCTGTTAAAGGGATTTATATCTAAGGAGAGTGAAAAGAGGCAACAGCTGAATTATACAAGTTCCTCATGTTGTCATGGATTTACCTGTCTTAAAAACTGCTAAGTGTATTATTTAATGCTATTGTTAGTACTGAGTGCCTTAGTTAGCTTTTAATGCAATGCAGAGTAGTGTGATATTTGTCATTCCAATGTTAATATTTTGTATCTTTGTTACAGTAATTATGCAGTTTTGGCAACATGGCAGTA
The DNA here is from genome assembly GCA_025379985.1 of Phyllomedusa bahiana. Classification (NCBI taxonomy): domain Eukaryota; kingdom Metazoa; phylum Chordata; class Amphibia; order Anura; family Hylidae; genus Phyllomedusa; species Phyllomedusa bahiana. The sequence continues at coordinate 39,069 of JAODAL010011753.1, forward strand.
GAGAAGTGCAGAGTATTAAGCTCTGTGATAGTGACAGAGAATCAGAGACCAGACAGTGTTACAGAGCAGAACTAATAGAGCAAAAAACTTTGAGTACCAAAGTACTGATGCAAAAGTCAAAGACAAAGACTATATGGCAAGTGTGGGATGTCTTAGCACCAGCAACTAATAGCACCTACTTGAATCTCAGTGCTATGCTTGGGCAACTTCCCTGGATAGGATTGCCAGCAGTGATAAACGGATGAAAAACAGGCAAAATGGAGAGCAAGTACAAAGTTCAATACAACTGCTGTCTGAAGTCGAGTGGAGACAGGCACCTCTAACCACATCATTGCATTGCTGGCAGAGAATATTGCACAGTGCAACATGTATTCCTGGCTGCCTGCTTCTGCATCCTGCCCTTACAGTTGTGAGATAGGTGGTTCTCCAGCACTGATCTGCTACAGGTAGATAGGTGATTTGGTATGCTCAGGCTGAGATTGGGACTGATTAGAGTCTATGCTCAACAGATAAACTGCAGCAGTTGGCTGCTACAATGGGTCCTTCTTTCCACTCACTGAAAGTATAACTATGTTAACACTCGGGTACATTTATTTTGTGGGCATATACAGTATGTAGAGACAAATTGTGCTGGAAGATGTATTCAAAGTAGTATGCCCTCAATGGAGAAAAAGAAAAAGGAGAATATCTACATTCGTATAGTAGGTTACCTGTCAGTCCCTGGCTGGTAATTTCATGAGATTGCGTCTGGTCAGTGGCTGTGTTCTTGTAAGTTTAAAGCACTAAATTTAATTAAAAAAGTGATATTGATCAAGGAGCCATGTCTTCTTAAACCCTACCTACACCATTTACAAGTTACTCATCATTCCCCATATCATCTCTTCTTAACTAGGTACCAAGTAGATTTCAAGATCCTCTCAAATTACAGTAGATCTACACCTGTTTTAGGTTGGCTACCAATGCTTTACCTTGATCCTTTTAACTTTTGCTTAAAAAAACTGGAAAGGAAATCAAACTATAAAAGGATCGGAATTCCACATCCTTAAAATCACCAAAAAGGAAATTGTGTGGATTTTAATCATCACAAAATTATCATAAAAATGGACATAGAAAACAAGAAGGGAAAACTGCATAAATTACTGAGATATTGGCAGATTTGCATATGAATGAGCAGTGGCTTTCATTGTTATGTACTTTTTTTTATATTTGAGAGAAGTGGATAAAGATATGAACATTATGTAGTATAACCTTGCTAAAATTAATCTTATATTTGACGCCAGTATTTAACTTATTGGTCATCTATGAAGGATTAGTTAATTTTATTAGTTCATTTAGTTCCTGCTGTTTGTCATAACTTATTGTTTTATTTGAAGGTCTATTCAAATTTGGTTTAGGTTATCCTATCCACACACTTTTTTTTTTTTTAGCATTTTAACAGTTGTAAAAAGAAATAAAAATCATGGATGGGTTGAAGAAAAATGGGTTAAAAACACCATAATGAAAGAGTGACAACTGTTTCTAAAACATGCATGTTAACCTCAAAATGCAACAAAAAGCCAAATCCAAAGCTGTATATGCAAACTTTTATATATTTCTCACACAATTTATTAACACACTGTATGTGAAAACAGTCCACAGCCACTTTCACGTGTCAGTATTTTGCATCAGTATTTGTACATCAAAGGTAAAAGTGGATTCAAAACGTGGTAGAAGTGAAAATCCTTATAAGATAATTTTTTCTGTTTCATAGTTTGTAAGGCCAAAAAAAGACAAGACGTCCATCCAGTTCAGCCTGTTGTGCTAAGGTGTTGATCCAGAGGAAGGCAAAAACCCTAATGAGTAGAACCAATTGTCCTCATTTAGGGAAAAAATTCCTTCCCAACTCCAATCTGGGAATCGGAAAAATCCCTGGATCAATGACCCCTCTCCAGAATCCTAGACACTATAACTTATTATATTATCACGCTCCAGAAATGCATCCAAACCCTTTTTGAACTCTATTATTGAATTCACCATGAATTCCCCAGTTCGTCGCTCCTGGGGATCCATTTTTACGTTATGTAGAACTCCAGGTTGTATATGTCTTTTTCTTATCAGGATCATCTAGGACCTTTGGTCCTTCCAGGATGTTGATTGTAACCCTGGCGTTTTTGTTTATTTAATGAGGGTTGTTGACTTTTGGGTATTATTTATTTATTTGCTCATTGTTTTCTTCCCTCAATTTGTAAAACCCCCCTTTTTTTTTTCCCTGAGGGCCCCACCCTTTTCCGGGGGGGGAAAAAGAAACGCGTGGGAAAAAAGTGGGGGTTATTTTTTATTTTTTAAAAACCCCAATTGTTTGGGATTTTTAGTGTACATAGTGGTTCTTTTTTTTTTTTTCCCACTAGCTTATGTTTTTGTATCTTGTAATTTTGGGTTATTTTCTGTAGCTAGCTTTTAAGGTTTTAGCTTGGTTAGGTTCCTGATTGGGAACGTTTGTTATTGGGGCGTTTTTTTCCCATGTGTTATAGGTAGTCTTTTGTTTTTTTTGGATCAGTTTTTGTTGTGTAGTTAGTGTATTTTTAATTTTACATTTTATTTTTAGTATTTTTTAAAAGCCCCTTATTTTATTCCCTAGGTTTTATAGCATTAATTTTTGTTTTTTGGATTGTATACTGATTTGGGTATTCCAGGGAAAATTTTATCTGTGTAGGAAGTTTCCCCCCCCCCTACTTATTTTTTTGGGAATGTGGTTTTGTTTATTGAAAGCCCAAACCTAGTCCTTTATTATTTTTTTGCCCGTTTTTGTCCCTTTTTCAAACTCTACAATGTCTTTCCTGTGCTGGTCCCCAAAAACTGTAAACAATATTCCATGTGGGGTTTAAACCCAAAGTGACTTGTAAATGGGAGAATTGTTCTCATAATGTGCATCTATCCCCCTTTTTAAAATGCCCCCCCATGCCCTATTTCCCTTTGGCAGCTGTTTTGGGACTTGGCTGCTAAAATTAAGTTTATTGCCCAACCAGGTTTCCCCAAAGGGACCTTCCCTCCATGTCACTTTTCCCCAGTTTTTTTCCCTTTTAAAAATTGTCATCTTTGTGAGGGTTTTTCCTCCCCAGGTGCAAAAATTTGGGCATTTCTCTGTAAAAAACCTCATCGCCATTTTTTCCTGCCCCGGGGCCCCCAAATTATCCAGATTCCCTTTGTAAAAAAACATTTTCCTCTTTTGGTGTTGTTTATTTTTTAAAAGAGCTTTTTTTGTTTTGCAAAGGGATGATATTTTACTTTAAAATTTCCCTGGAAAGGGATCATTAAAAAATATTTTTAAAAGGGTTTTGGGGCCCAAATAATGCCCTGTGGAAACCCCATTTAAGTTAAAGGGATCCAGTCTGAGTATCCCACAGAAAATTTACCACCCTTTTTTTTTTCTACCCTCTGAGCCAGTTGCTTACCCACTTGCCCCACATTTTCCCCCAGCCCCAAGCATTCTCATTTTACTTACCAACCTTTTATGTGGCCCCTTTTTAAAATGCTTTAAAAAAAATTTTAGATATATAAAATCAATGCCCAACCTGATTCCAGTCTAGAAACTGACTTCCTCATAAAAGTGATGAGATTAGTAGGGACGGGAAACCGATCCTTCAAAAAAACCCCAGGGGCTAAAAGGGGTTTTTTCATTTTTTTCAGGGAATACTCCAGGATAGCTTTCTTTTGAAAAACCCTTCAAACGTTTACCCCCCAACGGGGTTTAAGCTTACTGGCCTTTTTAGTTTTTTGGATCACTTTTTAACCCTTTTTGAATATTGGCAAAACATTTGCTATTGCGCCAATCCTTTGGGCATACACCTTTATTAGACAGCCCAAAAAAATTTTAAAAGAATGGGGGCCCTATCTATGCCCATCACTTAATTTCCCTTAGGAAAAAGTGGGTGAAATCCCATAAGGCCCTGGGGTTTTGTCAAATTTTAATCTTCAAAAATGGTTGTGCACTTTTCCTGGGTTAGCAAGAAATTTTTTAAGTTGGAGTTTCCCTCATCCCTTTGTTCAACGGGGAAGGTCTTTTCCTTTCGGAAAATTTTAGGGGGGAAAAAAAAAGTTTTAATATGTTTGCTTTTTTTCATCCCCCCTCTACTTCTCTCCCTAAGTATTTTTAAAAAGGGCCAACATTTTCTGTTTTAATTTTTTTTACTATTTATTTGTTAAAAAAATTTTGGGGTTAGTTTTCTTTAAAAAAGGAAAATTTGTCTTTCCGCCCTCCAGTTTTTGCTTCCTTTTTATCTTTTTTTTTACACACTTTATTTTTTTCCCCTTTAATGCTTCTTAACGCCTCACCCAATCCCCCTTCCTTTTTTAGAAGGATGAAACACTTTTTTTTGTTATTTATTCCCTTTTTTTAACCCTGTTGTTCCCACTTTTGGGGTTTCTCCAGTTTTTTAAATTTTTTTTTATTACCATAAGGAAAGGTTACCTTAAACAGGGGTTCCCTAGGATGTTATTTAAAAATACCCCATTTTTTTATTTTTTTCTGCCTTTTTTTAAAACACTTTTTGTCCCAGAAAATTACATTTTAGGGCCCCCCTAAGCGGGAAAAAAAATTTTACCCTTTTCCTTAAAATTCAGTGTTTTTTTTGGTTTCCTTAAAACCTTTTTTACTTTTTCAGGTCTTTTTAGTAAATTATTAAGTCTGAATGGCCTTTCCTCTAGTGGTTCTTGCCCCCATTTGGAAAAGGTAATTATCATTAGTTATTGCCCAAAAAACCTGTTTCCTTTATGAGAGCTACGGGGTTTCGGGATTCCCAATTGATGTTGGGTAGTTTAAATTTGCCCATTAATAAAAAATTTTCTTTCTGATTAGCGGGCCTCATCTATTTGCCTGAGGAGTCCCTTTTCTATGGGTTCTGTTATTTTTGGGGGCCTTTTTATTTAGACCCCCTTTTTTTTTTATTATATTGTTTTTTTTACCCCCATGTATATTTCCCCATAATGATTCCCCCGGGTTCATTTACCTTTTCCTTTTATCTTCCCGAAAGTGTTGGTTTCCAGACAGGTTTTTTCATAGAAAACGGGACACCCCCCCCTTCCGGTCTTTCGATCCCTTCTAAAAAAAGATGAAACCCCTGAAAAGTTAACGGCCCAGTCGTAGTTGCCCAGCCTTTTCCAGTTACCCCCCAATATGTCATTTTTTTTTCAGTTTTAATTTGAAATTTCTAGTTCCCATTTTATTTTTTTGGGGCCCAGTTTCCCTGGAAATTGGTAAAGCTGCAATTTAGGGGTTTTTTCAGTTTTTTTTTTCCTTTCCCCCTGATCTTTTTAACTTTTTGCGAACCCCCCATTTTCCACCCCCCCCCTTTTTTTATTCCCAAATTTCCCAGCTCTCTATTTAAAATTTTTTTCCCCTTTGAAATCTTTATATTTTATCCCCCCCACCCCCCCCATTTAAAAATTTAAATTTCCCCCAAATTCCCGGGGCCCATTTTGCCCCCAAAATACAGCTGCACCCCCCCCCTTTTTTAAGGTGCAGCTCATCCCTAGCTTAGAGTCTGTAGAAAAGACAGAATTTCAGACCAGTTCCCCAAAAAACCCAAATCCCTTTTTTCCTTTACCCCAAATTTTTCAGCCCTTATTCACCTCTCAAAATCTCCCCCCTGCCTCTCGGGTTTTGTGGCCCGTGGAAACAGGTAATATTTCTAAAAATATTACCTTGGATTTCCCTTGTCCGGGAGCTTTTGGTTTATACCCTGAAATTCATTTTTAAGGACCCCCACCTACCCAAACCCTTTGTCTTGGTGCCAATGTGGGCAAAGGGGACAGGGGACCCCCACCAGCCCCACCCAAAAATCTGAAAACCCGATCCCCCGATAGGGCCCGTTACTGGGCCCCCGGGGTAAAAAAACTTTACTGTTGGGAACGTTTCCGGGGTCTTTGTGGCAGATTCCCTTGTCTTTTTCCCCTAATAATGGATTTCCCCAACTATAAAAACCGGTTAGCCTCCCCCCTGCACTTCTTTTTCCCCTTTTTACTAGAGCAGACGGGGGTAGTGTCTTGCTGCAGCAATGCTATTTTGAAAAATATCCCCCTCATCTCCCAAATCTTCCCAAATTTGTTGGGGTGTCCCAAATTTCGGAAACTAGCCCCCCCCTGAAAATTTTTCCCTCAAACCCTTCTTTTTAAACCCTTTTTCTCACCCCTGCTGACTCATGTTCCTGCACTTCCATGCTCCCAATCCTCCCCGCATCTAAAACCTGGGGAGTGTTTGGTCAGTGAGCAGCTGACTCGCCCCAAAATTTTGGCGGGGGAAATTTCTGTGTTTCCAATTGCCTTATTTAGATCCGGATACGGGCTTTAAATGTGCGTGTGCACCCCATCTGCACAATTTGGGCCCCCCTCAAAAGGGTTGCTCAAAGGGAGGGGCAAAAATTTGCACGGTTGGCTTGGGGACACCCAATTGTCAACGGGAAAATCATGGGGAAATGTTCCCAAAAAAAGTTTTATGGTTTACAGTTATAATAAAATTTTTGGGCTCCATTTTCTTTTAGTTTTAAACTTTAATTTAATTAGGTTTAAAATCCCTGGTCATACTGATTTAAGGGCTTATCCAATGAACAACATTTATCGTCGTTGGTTCCATAGACTGGAGCAGCAGCATGCAGGGCTTTAACTATGCTTGTTTCCCAAAAATTCGGAAAAACGGAAAACCCTGATAGATGGCATTTCCACCCGGGGAAGCCCCACAGATATAATACAGTTATCGGATAGGTAATAAATATTTTTTTTCGACTACTACTTCATAAACGTATGACAAATATAGAGCTCTGTATGGTTCTGCTACCTGTAATTTTTTTATGGTGTCTCTTCTAGTGCTGTAACTGGGAGTGTGATGTTAAAACCCCGCAATAGAAAAAAAATTTTTTCTTGATTAAATTTTTTAAAAAAAACTAGAATTCTAGAGGAATTTTGGCATCTGTGTGTAAGGCCTGAGTGTTGACCTTGACACCTATGGACTTTTCTTTTGTGTTTTCTTGACAAAGTATTCAAAAATCAGAGGGGGAAATTTAATTTAAACCCTTTGCCCTAGGGCCTTGCATTTTCCACGGTTGTTTGACTGCAGGGGAAAAAAACCCTCTTTTTGGCTCCACCTAGACACCTATCTATTGGAATACCAAAGAAATTTAATTTGTAGTCAAAACCAAAATGTGTTCACTACACAGTGGACATGCAAAAAAACCTTTTGAATTTTTAATTGGGTCTCCGTTACGGGCCAGACAAAAAGTTTTGGAAACCATGGGGTTTTAAAGTTTTGCTTTTTTCGGAACAATTTTTTAAACCAACCTTTGTAGTGGCTCTTTTTTAAAAAAGTCTTATTATAGTTTTTTTGCAAACGTGTATTTGTCAGTACTTTAAATTTTTGTTCAGTAGTACATTCTTCAGAACTTCAAAAGTAGACATTGTTTTAAAAATCTCTTTTAAAAATTTATTCTATGCCCGCAACCACAGCAGCTTTTTGGGCTTGGAATTTTGGTTTTGTATTTGTTGCTGCAAAAAAGAGTGGACCGGGGCTGTGAATAACTCAAAAAAAGCTTAGACTGCCTCCCAAAAAAACAGCCCCGCCTTTTTGCTCTCTTTATTAAGTCTGAACATGTGTCAACAAGACAAATCCTGCCTTTTGATTGACCTGAAGTCTTTTAAGAAAAAGCACCCTGTTTGGCCCCGTTCACTATTTAATTTCTTTTTTTAAATAGATTTGACATACCTATGAGGGCCCCAAACAGCTATTTTTTCTGGAAATGTTTTGTTTACTTTTTTTTTTTTTTTGGTTTTTTCCCCCAAAATGTTGGATGTTCCCTTGCTTGTTTTAGGCCTTTTTCCCCCAATTTTTTAAAAGAGCTTAACCCGTTTTATTGGTTAAAAAGGCCCCTTGGGCCCTTCTGACTTCAGGCAGTGGAAGGCCTTTAAATTTTCCCAAATTTATGATCTCCTGAACTTTTAGGGGCTTTGTCTAAAGCGGGGGTCTAATTTTTCCCTTTTTGGTTTCCCCCATTGGCTCTTTTTTAACCTGTTTTTGGCATTTACATTCAAGGGATGTCATAAAACCTGGTTTTAAAAGAGTATGGACCCGGGCCCCGATTGCTGAGGGATGCTCCATACCCCAGTGGGTGCCAGTTTATTATTAAAATCTGATAAAACCCCTGCTAACCAAAGGGTGAATTAAATTGGATCCCGGCTATTTAAAAAAATTTTGATGTTTTCAGGGCCCCCATTCCTTCCTCCCGGTTTAAAAATTGGGGGGGTGGCTGATCGTTAAACCCTTTTAGCTGGTAGCCTAATGGAGGCTTCCATAGCTGCCATATAAATGCTTACATTACTTCCTGCCACGAAAAAGGGAAGTAATATAACCACTATCCCTTTTACTCCCTTTTTGCATTATTCATATAAAAAAAAGAAGGGTGTTTCAAACAATCACCCCCCCCTAGTAGGGGCAAGTTTTCTAAAGGGACTGCATATTAAAAAAAAAGAAAAGTTATAAAAGTACGTATAAAAAAAAATTAAAAGTTTTAAATCAAACCCCTTTTGCCAAATTTTTAAATAAAAGAATAAAAAAAAAATTTTTTGGGTGCATCCGTTTTTTGTCACTCTTTAAAATATATATTATTTATCCTGTACACTAAAAAAACCCCTTTAGGGCGAAAAAAAAAAATTTAAAAAACCAAAAAAAAAGTGTTTTTTTTTTTGGGCATTTCACGTCCTATACAAATTGGAATAAAAAAATAAAATAAAAAATGATCAAGAAATTTATATGTATCCCCAAAAGGTTACCAATAAAAAAATAAAAATTTTAGCCGTACATATTTTAACCCCCAATAGGTCCATAGGTGGAAAAACAGTTGTTAGTCACAGAAAATGTCACTGCAGTGCAAAGTTAAAAATGATGATGGAATTTTGGCATAAAGGTGTTCAGGTGTTTCAAAAGTAGACAGCAACGTCTAAAGATGCATCAAATTTTGCATTGATTTCCTTGTTAAAATCCTTGTGCAATCTGACATCCATTTACTTGAAGGTGACTCTGCATTGTAGCTCACTCAGTGAACCACAGCACGTATTTTCCCGACCACAAATTGCAAATCCGTGGCGTGAAAAAAAAAAAGGACATGTTAATTCCTTTGAGTGGATCTTCATCATATCCTGCTTGGGGAGGAGGGGAAGGAAAGGGGGGGCCCCAAAAACAATCCCCAAAGCATCCCCAGAGACAAAAAAACCCCTTTGCAGAGCTATAATCCTTGGTAGAAATCCAAAGTGTCACCCAAGATTTCTGTTGAGAAAACCACTATGGAATTTGGGGGTTTTTTAAAGGGGGGGGTTTAAAATAAAACAATCAAAGGGAAAAAGTTTTACTTTCCCAAAAAACATTTTTCATAGCACCACCCACACAATATGAGGGTTTTTGCCCCTTAGGGTGCACCCCTTTCCCCGCAAAACCCTTTTTTACCTGTAGTTTCCCAAACTTTGCCTTTTGTTGTTTTGGGAAACAAAAAAGCCCCTGCCCCCCATAATAGTTTCATCCCCAAAAGGAGGGTTTATTTGCCCCTATTCATTGGGTTTTGAGAGTGCCCTTTAAAGGGGTTTTTCTTTCTACATTAAAAGAAAAAACACTTACTATAAAAGATGGGGCCGTCATTTGTTTCCCTGTTACACCCTTTGCATTAGGCATCTAAAGAATCAAAAAATCAGTTTTTAACCCGTATTTAAACACAGAAAATGTTTTATGTCAAGCAAATCAAAACCTATAGACTGCAAAAAGATACACAATTATGCTTAATGATGTAAAGTAATAACAAAAAAAACCTTTAAAAACTGGCACGCTTACTTTTAAATTTGCTCTTTTCATACCAATAGATCATTTCAAAAAATATTAATTTTCCTTTAACAATGTTTTTCTTATCTACTTTGAAGTGATAACATTTTCTCCTTAGGTTGTGATGGTAGAAAATTTATGAGCTATTATGTACAATTAAAATATAATTGCCAAGAATTTTGGTAATCATATGACATTACCAATTCAGCTAAAATAACAAATTTCAAGGCTTTAATTAAAGAATATCAGTAGAGGATGCTTGTTTATGTTATTACTTACTTTGAAACCAGCTGAGATGAAAGAACCTTATTGCTTCAATTAAAATTCTCCTGATAATGACACGGCTGATTTGGATTTTCTTGGGATTTGGTTTTTTGTTGTTGGGCTGCATTTTCCCGGTTTAAGGGTGTCCACTTTCAGCCATCTGTTTTCAAACTTTGGGGTCCGGTTTTTCGCAATTTTATTTGCCCTTTTGCCTTCCCGCATCTCTCTACTCCCTTTATGCTCCTATTACCATTGTGTTACAACTTGTTTTTGTATGCTTTGCAACATTATTTATCTATTTATCACATTTAGTTTAGTTATTTTATAATATTAAAATTTTTTTTATATATATTTAAAAAAAAAATTTATAATTTAATATAATGTATACTGATTTGGCCATAACATTAAAAAAAAGGACGTGGGGGGGGAAAATTAATTTATTTTCTCAGTTTAGTTTGGGACCTTTCAATAGGTGGGATATTTTAAACAGCACATAAGAAATTCAGTTTTTCAAGTTGATGTGCTGGAAGCAGTAAAAATGGTCAATTGTAAGGACATGTGCCACTTTTGGAAAAAAAGGGCCAAAAATGTAAAAGGCTTTTAAGACCTTTAATTCATCACAAAATGGGGGGAGGAGAGGGCTCCCCACACACACAAGGCTGGGGGAGGAGGGGGGCCCCCTCCCCAATTGGGTTGGGGGTTTTTGGGGCCCCTTAAAAAAAAAAAGGGGGTCCCTAAGCTACCTACACGGGCCCTAAGATACCTAGCTACCGCCCGGAGGCCCTAAACTGTATAGTTAACACCCAGTATTAGCAAAACACCTGTGTACCGAGTATCTACCACTATAGAGTTTACTGTGTGGGGAAAAAATTGGGTTTTATGTAAGGGGTTTTTATTCAATAACAGTTTGGCGGTATTATTCAGTATTTTTTTGGTTTGGGGATATGTGGTGAAAGATGTGGGGGTTTTATTAGGTGCTTTTTATATTGTTTTTTCTTTGGTGTTTTTGGGTCTTGGTATGCTGGTTTTTTTACTCAAAAACTTTTTGGTGGGGCTATTAGTATATGGGAGTGATTGGGGGGTGTTTTTATTTTTGGGCTTTGTATATTGTTGTTTTGGCCCAATTATTTGGGCTGGGTTTACTGTTTGGGGGCCCGCAAAGTAAAGTGTTGACACGCGGGTGATCTTTTTGTGGTATTTTGCCCCCTTTAAAAGGGAAACTTAAAATTGTAAAAAACCGGGAAGGAACTAAAACCAAAAAAAAATGTCCCAATTGCCCTTTTTTTTATAATACAGAAACAATTTTTTTTTTTTCTGGGGTGGTTGGGGGTTTTCGGGGATGGGGGGGGGGAAAGTGGGAGAGGGGTCGGCAAAAGAAGGGGGGGGCCCAGACGCTCCAGTGGTATAGGGGTCCAAAAAATTTTTTATGGGAGCCATGGTTTCTGCTTTGCCCAGATATTTATAGTGCCCTGCTTTAGGGCCTTCAAATTGCTCCCCACATTGGCTTGGGAACCGGGCGTTGCTTGGGGGCTTAAAACATTCGGGGGGCGGGCCCTTTTTTAGCGGTGGGTGTAAGGAATAGCCGCTGTCCACTACGCATAGATGGGCTCAGCGTGTGAGCCCGCTTTTATACATCCTTCATGCCATTTAGATGTATCAGCACATCCATATGCATGAAGGGGATAATTAAACTCCGCCGCTAGCTTCCAGCAGCAGAGACCTTCTCTTGACTCCATTGCTGATGGTATCCGACCACATACCCCATCCTTCCAGCCCACGGCCTACAGCATTGTCCCACTCCTAACTCCTGCTTTATTCAAAATATAGGTTGCACCCTCATTTTCTTCCCAAATCTGGGAGCACAAAAGTGCCTCTTATAGTCTGAACAATACGGTATATGTGGTGATGTAGTTTAACTCCTAAATGACACAGCTGGTTTTCCATTTGTTTTCTTTTTTCATCTATAACTCTTTTTTTCATTTATGTTGATAGAGCCGTGTAAAGGCTTATTTTGTGCAGGATGAGCAGACATTTTTACTGGTACCATTTTGGGCAACATATGTATTTAGATCACCTTGTATTCCAAATTTTATGAGGCAAAGTGTATAAAAAATCCTGGTAGTGTTTTTTAATTTTTTTTTTACAGCACTTACTGTGGGGCATAAACACGATTACAGCAAAACCCAATTCATACCATTATAAAAGCCATAACTTTTTTTCATTGGTACTGTACTTATGCTCATGGGACTTTTTTATTGCTTTTTATTCAATTTTCTGTTCAGTGGGATGAACAAAAAATGGGTTTTTTTTAAAACAAAAATTTGTAGCAGTGTTCATGGAGGGGGTAAAATATCAGTTTTATAGCACTGGGTTGATACGCACATGGTGATGCCAAATATGTGTACTTTTTTTTTACAATTTTTCATTCACAAGCATTTGTAATGGGGAAAAGGTTATATGTGTGTTTTTTTTATTTGTTTTTTTTTTTACACTTATTATTTGCTTGACCACTTTAATACATCAGACTTATCTCACTGCAGATGGACACCAACTCAGCTGTTACACATAGGAACAGTATATACACAAATGTAACACACAGGTAAGTACTGGACATGTGTATATACTGTTCCTGTGTGTATATTACAGTATATATATATATATATATTTATATACACACTACACCAAATAATAAACTATTAATATATATATAAAAATATATATATAATATATATATAATATATATAAATTATATATATATTATATTACCACATACACACACACGTGTACTTCACACAGGCACAGTATATACGTGTATAATACTTATCTGGGTGTTACATTTGAGTATATACTGTCCCTGTGTGATGTACATGTGTGTGTATGTGTGTGTATATATATATATATATATATAGTGGTGTAGTGTGTGTATATAAAATATATATACTGTAAATACACACAGGAACAGTATATACACATGTCCAGTATTTACATGTGTGTTACAATTTGTGTATATACAGTCCCTGTGTGTATATTACAGTATATATATTTATATACACACTACACCACATATATATATATATTATATATATATATATATTATATACATACACACACGTGTACTTCACACAGGGACAGTATATACTCAAGTAAACACCCAGATAAGTATTATACATGTATACACTGTACATGTGTGTGGTGTGTGTATATATATATTATATATATATATATATTATATATATATAGTGTGTGTAATATAAATATATATATACTGTAATATACACATAGGAACAGTATATACACATGTCCAGCATTTACCTGTGTGTTACATTTGTGTATATACTGTCCCTATGTGTATGTATATACTAATATACTGTAGCTCTGTGACACAGGTCCAGTATATGAGCATAGACATATGAGGTGGGGGCATAGCGCTCCATCCTCCTCAGGACATACCTTATGCAGGTCACGGGGTCTTAGAAGCTCCTGGGCTGTTTAGGCAGCTCTGGAAGACTTGAGGAAACCAGAAACTCGTTCTGGTTTCCATAGTGATGGGGCCGACGATCTGCTGCAGGAGCCATCAGAAGCAGGCAGGGAACCTTGCTGTCGGTGCTGTAGCTCCGGGGGAGGGCTGTGCAGGGAGCACATAAGAGGAGGGGGGCTGCTCTCACTGCTCTCTGCGAATGCTGAGGCTCTGGAGGTGGGCGGAGCTTCTCACTGCAGCGAGCAGAGAGAGTTAGGAGACTAATCATTCGGGACAGAAGGCTTTACATACGGGGCTTCTGCCCCGAATGGTACTGCCTAGCGACGCCCCTGCTTGTAACCATTAGAACCAGACCATATAGCAATGGAAGACGTCAGTTGAATCTCAGGGTCACATTTCATGATGTTATTTGGTAACCTTCTTTGGTAACCTTCTTTTTATGCAAGTCAAGGTGGCCTTATACTTTGAAGCAATGGTGGTACATTCATGATAGAAAAAAAGCCTGCTACTGATCTTACAGAGGTATTTCTATTTTAAACATTTATAACATATCTACAGACTATGCCACAGATGTCTCATATGGGAACACCTTTAAGTTTTGGTGCATGTGTATATGCCATTTTTCCAAAAAGGGAAAGGGGGTGGGGGGGGGTGGAAAAGAAAGAGAAAAGAGTCCTGCTATTGATTTAACATTCACATATGACATTTAGTAATGTCTGAGTCCCCTGGCTACCAAATATAATCCATTCAAACACAATATAATTAAATGGGCACCCATGTTTAGTTTCACAATCTACATATCATTAAATTGTCAGGGATGCCTGATCTCTGTCTGGTTGTATTACCTTTTGTGTGGGCACTGCTCATTATGCATAACCATCAGCATAAGTTTAATATATACCACTTATTGTAAAAACAAACATACAGTAAAAGACACCACACATTTTAAGTGTAAATACTGCTTATTATGCATCCATAAATTGATGATATATACTGTGCAAATATTTGTCATTAAGACGGTAACAGTCTAAACAATAATTACAATATTCAGTGAATGGTGTTTCTTGTCATTTGTGTTTCACCTTATAGTATTAGTCAATGTGCTCATTGGTTTGTAATGGTCTTTTTTCTGTTTCAAATGAACAAATAAGCAATATTCCCCAGTAAAAGATAACGATCTGCTTGTAATGAAAGTTGTTATATCTAGGGCCTAACAAATATGACTTTTTGTAGTGTGTTTTTATGACAACAAATCAGGAACAAGCAGAACACAAATACAGACGTAGCAGTCACACAGAGAAGTACTCTTGGTGCCTAAGACATTTGTTTCTACATGAGCCCCACAATCCTTGATAGTTCTACATGACAGTTGGTGAACAATTATTAACAATTTCTTAATAATGTTGCAGATTCCCCTAGCCTTTATGTTAACACTCAAATTTTATTGATTTCTTCATATTTTTAAGCAATTGGTATTCAAAAATCTAATAAGAAACCACACATGGTGGATACAGAGCCCTGTTTTACTGCAGATCTTCCATTACGGCCTCAAATGTTGCTTCTGAAAGTTAGTGATGATGAGTGACCAGTTAATGAATTCTATTTATTTTGATGTGGAAAACTGCAGCCAAAACTTCTTATATTAAACAAATTTTAGGTAGATATTAAAAGAGCTCTACTTCCAATTAAAACATACTGACACATCTAAGACAATTGAAGCAAAAACGCAATCAAGTGGATTAAGAACAATACAAGAAAATACTGATTTGCGCAGTAGCATGTTGAAGATGAGTCAATAATGAAAATTACCAATTAGATCATTCATTTTAATGTTCCAATCCACAAATGCTGATTTATATCCAAATCAATCCAATAATGATTCTAATTCACAGCTGTTCACAATGAATGATAATTTAACTATGGAAATGATTAAAAAATTATAATTTTTTTTTTAGAGATAATGCAAGTTTAATAAAAGAACAAAGTGGGCTATATAGATCATGGGTTTGTGAGTTTAACCCCTTAAGCTGAACGCCTGAAAAGTAGTGAATGACCAGAACATTTTTTTAGTTTTCGTCTGTTAGTATTCTGGTTAGTTTCCAGCATGTTGTATACTGTTTTTATTTTTACAATGACGCAGTTGTATGAGGCCTCGTTTTATTCTAGAAGATTAGTACTTTATGGGGGAATAGTTTAAGTTCACTTATAAATAATTGCAGAATTTTCTTTCAATTTTGTAAAAAATTTTTTGTTTTTTTTTACTTTTTTTTTTTTAAACCATTCACATTTCACACTTAATAACTTGTTAGATTAATTCTACAAGTTATTATGGTCGTGTGGATACCTAATAATGGTGTAACTTTTGTGTGTTTAATATAATGCACAATTATGTTTTATTAAATATTTATATTTTACTTTTTTTTTTTTTTAATTAATTTTTTTAAAACTTTTTATGTATTTTATTTTTATTTTTTAAATCCCATGAAGGGAGAACTGTTTTACTTTTTTTTTTTTTTATACTTAGTAATGTATTAGCATATTCATATATGCTAATACATTATAATCTTATTTACAGTCTGACACAGGCAGTGATAGGACAGCAACACAGTCGGCCTATCACTGAGCTTGTTACACAGAAACAGAGCTCCAGGGGCCACTCTAGGACCCCATTCTGACTGTACAGCAATTTCCCAAGCTCTGTCGGGTCACTGGGTGTTCTGATCACCCGACAGAGCAGGGAAACCATTCTATTGCGCTGTGGTGACAAAGGGTTAAAGCATTGGGGAGTGGAAAGTTTCTCCCCTCCCCTCGGGCCCAGCTCGCGCGAGACCCACCCGCTCTCCGGTGCTTGCAGGGGCTGCGCTGGGATCAAGACTGTGTAGTACAGCCCCGATATTAGCGCTGCTGCGGCGCCCGGAGACACAAACTCCGATGTCTGCAGCGACGCCAAAAGATGTCGCTGTAGACGAATGACCTGAAATGCCGGCTGTCAAAAGATGGTGGGTGGTCGTTAAGGAGTTAAAGAACCCAATAGATAACTACCAGAGGTGGCTAATCCCTATCATTACAGAACTTCTAGTACAATTATAATCTGGTTATTGATTATGCGGAAATTATTTTCTACAGTAGACTCTATATTAGAGATTTATGTCAATTTCTTAACCCCTTGACAATTGTCTGCTGTTTTCTGATGGCTAATGGTGCAAGTTGCTTCTATGCAGCGGCAACCAGAAGTTTTATGATGTTGCTGCATGACATGGATCGGTGGTAACTTTCCCAGCTCTTTAACCCTTTGGTTGCTGTAGTCCAAAACCACAGCATAGTCAACAGGGACTTGCCTTCTGATTGAGTCACTGGGTTTTCCAGGACTTGGAGAAACCCACTGCAATCAACTGTAGAAAATTAAAATGGACCACAGGACTGTCCATGCAATTAGCCTGCTGTTACGGCACACATACAATGCCATAAGTGCAGCCTAGGTCATTGTGAAATTAAGGATGGTGTATTAGCATAATTATTTATGCTAATACATTATAAGTATAAAATAAAGTTTTAAAATAGTAACCCTCCACAAAAGTCAGCAATAATTAAAATAATAAAATAAAGGTAAATGTTTACATTTAGTTTTAAATTCATTAAATAAAAACCTACACATTTTAGGTATCCACAAAACTGTAACAGGCTGAAAAATTTATTTAATAGGTTATTTAGTGTAAAACATGAATGATATAAAAATAACTGAAAAAATGCTTTTTTAAATAAGAAATTTAAGTAAATTATGCAGTAATTTATAGTATGCAAACTACGCTTAGAAAGTAGAAAAATGTATCAGGTCATTATGGCCTTTTCAGTCCTGGTCATTAGGGGGTTGAGCTGGAGAGAGCCAATAGCACAGTAACAGTGAAATCAAACTTGCAGTGATGAAATTTAATTGGGCCCAGAATTTGCCTATTGCATAGTGGGAAGTACCTACAGAGGTTGATGACATTTAATTTTCCTTTCCAGCACTTTTAAGCCAGCAGTACTTAGTAAAGTTGGGATGAATCAGTAGTTTTTAGTTAGTGTACTCCACTGAGGAGATGCATTTTTCTGGTGGCCAAATCAGAGCTTAAAGGGGTTTTCCCATCTAAAAAAATTCAGGTATATAGATAGGATATGCCATAAATGTGTCCATTTCTAGTTGGCACATAATCTCCAAAAAATTGGGAATCTCGCAATTAGGACAAAATGACTTTTGATCGCTATATCTCTAAAACCTATTTGCCATAGGCGAAACTTAAACTCTATCAGTTCTCTATCTATTAAACACTAAAACGTAACTTTTAATAAATCTAAACTCTTAACCTCTATACACACTCTTTAAACCTGATCCTCTAACCTCATACATCTAAACCCTGTTTTGCTTCTGAAAGAGGGAATAACACCCACCTTTCTATCATCAAGTCGTTGGAACCCCACCTATTAACAGAGAGCCTTATATCTATAGCAAAGTACAAACTTCAGTAAGGATCCCGAACCCAACTACTTGTGCCAGTGTCGTCCCTAATCTCATGGACACAGAACAAATACGGCCCCTGTGACACCGTCTGCAGCAGGTGACACTGTAGGTCTCGAGGTGAGAGATCACAATTTTTCTAAAACGTCATGCTGACCTCGCGACATGTTTCGTCCCAGCTAACCTGGCTTTATCAAGGCTTTAAGAGGTCCGATCCATGTGGGTCTGAGCTCAGCTTCCTTTCATATCATTGATAGGTAAAGCACCCCTACAGGTGCTCACCAATTATCCATCAGAGAATCCACATAAAGGCCGACTCCCCCATCCGCGCGTGCACACTCTAACATGTCCCTGCTAAAGCTGCCACCATGCTCTCATGAGCAACAACCTTCAGTCAAATTCGCCATCTCCAGAACAGGCTTGCGCCCCATCTACCGTACTGCCGTGCACTGCAACTGCACCAACAAACACCTCAGCCCTGACTGTGATGGAGACTTCCATCTCACTTCTCTCATATTATTCAACTGCGTGCCTCACCCAAATGAACTGAAGGCAGACTAGGGTACACATTACACAGCACACTGCCATCTTTGTCAATTCCCATAAGCCCCGTTCTCTTCAATATCTAATAGCAAAATCATTGGGAATAATAAACTCCACTGTAACAATAGACCACTGTCAATTAATCATCACCATAAATGCTCTATCTCCTATGTATGTAATATGCATATTCATTCCAATAGAGCTGCAGGCCCATTAAATACATGTTCCACTGCATTGTTTGTCTCCGAAAGACTATATTCATTAACTACTTCTCTATCACATGAAAATAATTCCATACTCATTTTAATATACGTAGCGGATGCAAGCATGTATGCTATATGGTATTTGAGGATACTGGAGTTCTTACATGCTCCAAGCATTGTGATATGGTGGATTGAATGGCTACTGTGAGCCCATAGGAAGAATCTTCAGTGGGGAGAACTGAGTAGGTCAGACTGGTAGGAGGGAGGAGGCTAACCATACATCCCTACAGTATTATTAAAATGAGTATGAATAATACATGTTAAAGAAGAAGTAAGTTTATGATATAGTCGCTCCTATACTGATTTGTGTCAATTCTCTCTCCATTAGGATGAATGGGACATAGTCCGCACCTATTCTGATTGGCTGGTTTATGCGACCAATAAGAATAGCTTAAACATTTTGAATTACGGTCTTTCCCAGGCAATTCTCTCTATGGCAATTTCCCTATGTAGCGCCGGTCCTCGCGAGATGAACGCGTTGTTTCGGGCGTTTAACTGCTTTATTATTCAAGAAGTGTTCGGTCTTTATCTGAGAAATGTTTTACACTGTATCAAATAATTTGTTGAATTAATACATATGCCGCGCGGCGCTGAGCGCCGAGATTTGAGTGCCTCCTCTCTCCATAGAGTATAATGGGAGAAGTAGCTCGCGCTCTGGAATGGCTGACTAGCCGAGACCCCCTCTAGCTCAGCAATCAGCTCTTTCAGCATTTTTACTGTAATTTTGAGAATTTATCCCGCCACTGGATTCTGATTGGTGTAAACTCTTCTCCAAAGGCTTAGAATGGGACTGATGTCGCTCAGTAATTCTGATTGTGGTCTAAACTTCTCCATAGCCTAGAATGGGACTTTTGTCGCTCCAATTACTGATTGAGCTGAGATAGCCAAGCCCCCTTATCTAGCCATCAGCTCTTTCAGCATTTTTACTGTATTCTTTGAATTATTCCCGCCGGGATGTATGATTGTCAAATTCTTCCCCATAGCTTAATGGTTCATGTCGCTCGATTCTGATTGGCCGGGTTATGCCGACCAATGAAATAGGTTTCCGGATATGAATTACTGTAATTGCTCCGTTCAATTTCAATATCAAATTTCTTGATATTTGATCCGTTCTCGAGTTTGGAAAGTGATTTATTATTTTAAGAATATGGTATTTTGGTACATTCAGCTCCTTTCAGACACAGTATCCCGCCTTTTATCAAGTCGATTTTTTCGTAATCACACTCCTGCTGCACGGAGCGGAGCGCCGAGACTTCTGTCACGATCTTCGATCCGCTTCCTCGCATGTTCCGATCCTGCTCACTTCGCCTCGGACGGAGGATTAAGACCCAAAAAATGTAGAACGCCTTTATAAGGCGATTTTTGCTCATACTCCGCACCGACATCTGAATGATTTCTCGCCGCTCCAGCCTGTCTCGCATCGAACAGATTCTCGCGCAGTCCGCACGGCCGCCTAAGTCCCGCACTGCACCCCACACACTGGCGAGGCGCGGCGGACTTTTACCCGCATGTAGAGTGCACTTCCTCGACGGCGAATCATAGGCGCAGCGCCGCACAGCGCCCATGTCCCCGCACTTCGCCTCATACGCTGGCGAGGCGCGGCGGACTTTACATGATATGTATGAGCACCGCCCGGCCGCGACATAAATCAGGCGCAGATTCCGCCGGAAAACTGGCGGAAAACGGCGCCTCGACCCAGCGGGATTCATACATGTGGCCCAAAATGTCTAATAAGAACAAACTTGTCTTCTACTGAGCGTCAGTAGCCCTATTGCAGGTAGGCATGATTATTTTATCAAAACATTGATCTACTTAATCTAGTGGTTCTCTAGTAAGCCATCCTATTGTTGCTGTTTCCTAAAATTAGTAAAAAAAAAATAAAAAATATTTAGCATATACAGCTGTTGAGTGTGCCCTTGAGCCTGTGTGCCTGGACTCTCTTGTCCATTAAAAACCACACTCCAGGTACATAAAATGAAGTTTTAAAGTGAAAACAAGATTTTTTTTGTGTGATTTAGTCACTTCCATGGCAAGTTTTATATTCCCTCTATTTTTTAAAGATACTGACCTTCACCTGTATACAAATGATCTATCCCATATTCAAGGTAACAGAGAAGTACAGACATGGGTATGCATGTATTAAGTTCTGAGAAAGTTCTGTACATCTCCTCTTTCTTTGATATTTCATTCAGGCAACTTTAAATCTCAAGTTCACTACTTTGACTTTGTATTAAAAATGATCTAATTCTTTCTTCTTTTGATCCATCTTCTATCAAGTATCTGCACTCATACCTATCCCAATGTAAAACTAGTACTGTACATGATATTGAAAACCATGATGATACAGATATGCTCTCTGACCCATCTTTTCAAGTATCCATGATAAACAAACAAATTGGACACCATGTATAAAACATTTAGTTAATTCTCAGTAGAAATTATGCAGTTTATCTTAAAGTAACCTAGAAACTAAGTTATTGTTCACGCTTAAGTATGAGACAACTAGACTCTCCAAGTAATTTTCAAGTCATAAAGATGACTTCACATGCTTTACTATACATCCATTTGAGACCTTCTTTGAATTAAGTGCTACAAACAAAGTTTTCAAGGATGCATGATGTCCTTAAGTAAAAAGTCATACGCAATTCATGTTGAGGAATTGAGTGTTTTTCCATACATCCATTAAAATCCTTCACTGCAGGCTCTGTTAGGGTTTCCATTACATTTGACATAAAGAATAGCACAGTACGCAGCAATATTATTGACACCACAATTATGGAAATTAGCGCTGAGACCTGATGAACCTCATTTTGAGTCAATAGAGTCCAATGGTGACTGTATAGATCCATTGTCTGACAGATCCATTATAGCACCAACGTTTGTTTTTTTTATGAAGCATGGCATAATGGTAGTTCTTACATGTTTTTTCAATTGTTCAGTGAGGTTGCTCTCTATTGTGTCACTTACATGTGCATCACATACAAATGCCTACATATTTCCATTTTTCCTTCACATTATTGAATATAACTTATTGATTGAGCATCAGCAACTTTTTATTGACTTGTGCTATAATGTTTTAAGCAACCATTTCATCGTTTATCAATAAAATATATAAAATTGGCTCGGAACTTTTTGGAAACACTTAGGAAACCAATTTTTAAATATTTGTTATACATGTATAATTGGTAGGATTAGCCAATGGTCTGTATCATAGAAGAATTTTCAAGATTACAAAATCAGTTTAAAATAGAATTTCACAGGAAAGGATGTAATAAACTGGGAACACAAACAATGTAAAAAGACTGGTCATAGAGGAAAAAATCCCCCATGGCTGCAATAGATTAAATCTCTGAGCAAATTAAAACTGAACAATGTGGAGGGATTTTCCTTTTTAATTCTAAGCAGTTATTCTGTCATTTGGTGAATCGGATGGGTTAGCTGCTTAATGGAGGTCATTTCTCAGCTTGCTGAAACAATCTACACCAGGAAGTCTATCCATTGGTAGAGTAGTTAGTGAATATTTAGTGCTGTTAAATTGCTGCCAGCTAAATACCTCCCTTAGATACCTTAAATTCCTCTTTTTTATAGAATTATTACCTTAAGCTTAAGAACAGTTTCACTAAGCATACTAAATCATTGAGGAGAAATAGGAATAGAAAATGTTAAGTTATATAACTTAGGAGCTTACAGTACCTTTCACTATTTTTTAGTATTTTCTTTTGTTGGTAGGTCTAAGCCTTTTTATGATAACATACATTTAGGGCCACTTATATGAAAACCGTCTAGGTCTAAAATTCCCTTTTTTGCCCATAGCAACCAATCAGATTGCCCCTTTGATTTTATATAGTGCTCTGGAGAAATTAAAAGAGCGCTCTGATTGGTTGCATTGGGCAACATAGTGAATTTTAGACCTAGACAGTTTTCATACATGTGGCCCTTAATGATACACTATAATAAGGTCTTATTCATATCTGCATTAGAGATTCCATTAGAAGCCTCCATCACTGATACTGTCAAAAATGACAAAAAATAGAGCAGCATTTGTTTGTTAAAACAGTGCACCAAAAACGGACACCACAAAAGAAAGGACCTCAGTGTAGTCAATGGGTGTCCGTCATGAAACATATCCGGTTCCACCTCTGCAAAGAATGCTCAGAATAGAACCTCCAATGCAAATGTGAACCAAACCTAAGAAATATATTTAAAAATGTTATAACTACTTCTGCAAGCCCATACAAGACAGTGATGTCCATATGCTGAAAAATAATTGACAACTGATGGCTTTATCATACTGAACATGTATCGCATATCTTGTCACTTCATTATGAAAATATATTTGTTTTCCTATGAAGTAGGAATCCATACATTATTAAATGCTAAAAACTGAGAAAGTTGTTTCTATAAACATTCTACAACTTTGACTACTGGTAGAATTAATATAATTTCAACCCCCGAAATGTAGCAAGGATTATAATATCATGCCTAAAGCCAACTCGGATAAGTAAGTTATCAAGTAAGGTTTTCAATGCAGGTGTTTGCAGTCTTCATTTACATATAATGTTCTCCAACTAGAAGTAAAGTCCTGTATAGAATTATAGATAACATGTAATTTGCCTGAAAGCTAAAGAAAATTGCTTTTAGTGTATATTTTTTTCAGCTTTTTTTATATTACAAACGGCAAAATACGATTTATCAATTTAGCATAGAACAAAGCAATAATTTTATAATATCAATATATAGCTGAACATACCAGAGGAAAGATACACACGTCAATTTACTCTGTAAAAGTTGCAGGATTTACATATTTAAAAAGCAAAAATGATAATTTGTGTAGATGAAGTTACAGCAGGCAGTAATGGTTGAAATTTAACATTACTGTGTCCTAATAAACCACTTACACTCCACTGACTATGTCGAGTTTTGAACTGTCCTCTCCTTAAAGCATTATTTTTCCTATAACACATAATCTGATCTTCTACATGTTACAGATATGCATAGGTATCATATTTTTAGAACTTGGCTGCTGGGACCTTCACTGATCTAAGAATTAGTAGGATCTGGGTCAGTGTAGCAATACTCACAGCTGGGTAGCCATTGTTAGCGGAAATAAAGAGCACGGTACTTTCTGTTCTTCCATAAGAAAAACATAGGGGGAGATGTGTCTTTTAACCTTTTAAAAGGGTTTTCTCGCTTCTGTGTGTGTCTAAAGCTAAATCAGCAGCATGAGGTCAGGCCACACCACCTTTGATGCGATTGGTTGCCTTATATTTAGTTTAGCCCTGATGGGACAAGCTCCCTGTTCAGGACACGTCTCCTGTGTTGTGATTTGCTACCCGCACTTTCCTCTGAACCATGGACAATGAAAGTGAAAAAGCTTTCTGTGCTGACTGCTATCTGTGTAATAAAGGCTACCTGAGCTCCTCTCACAGTGATAGCTCTATGTGAAGGATCTGGGCAACTACTGAGTCTCTAGCTGCTAGAGTCGCTCTCTCCCCCATATAACACAGCCTTATACATCTCTCTACCTCCTGCCTGATAACAGAGGGGGGAGCAGAGTGAATTTCTCACATTTGTTTCATCAGATCAGGCTGTATGTATAACTAATTACAGCAATGTAGGTGTTCTGCTTACAAAGAGCTTGTGGATGTAGGTGTCAGTTCTGCAGATATGATAACTGATCACTGCACGAGGTCTGCAGAGCTGTGACATCCTCTCCCTTCCACTGCTCACACAGAATGATGATGTCACCTACGCCTACTGTTAGGAGAGATACACCCCTGGATTTGAAGCTGTGAGAGACAGAGAAACATCTCAAGTCTGCGAACGCCTGTAATGAGAAAACCTCTTTAAGGATCGAGTGTATTTTTTGGTTGACACATTAGTTTTTTTCTCCTTGCCTTCCAAGAGCCATAACTTTATTTTTCCATCAACATATTGTAAGACCTCACGCTCATCTGGACGACATCTTGGACTGTCATGGGGGTTCCTTTAGCTCACGGATCGCCACTTTGGTTAAACGGGTGGCACTCCAACATAAGGCTCTCCGACACCAGGCTTCTTCTTAACACTGGCCTCACCCAGCTTTATTGTTCAGGCACAGCATACATGCAACAAAACACATAAATAAAATCCTGCTACAGATAGCAGACCACACCCCCAGATTACCTGGAGCGACAGGCTTTTTATAGGTCTGGTAAAACCCAGACCTGAAACGTGGTAACAGCCACCCACCCAACTGCAGCTGTTTAGGGAAAAGCCAGCCCATAATGGCCAGACATCAACCGTACTACGTACAGGTGTCAGCAACATAGTGTTGCAGATAGACAACCACTGGCTTCCCCCACTGAGAACAGGCCCTCAGTGGCACGTTTCTAGTAGGTCTCCTGATGTCCGCCACCTAGTGGCAGCACCATGTGACTGCCTAAAGTTGCTCTGCCACAATAGACATATGAGGGCTTTCATTTTGTGGATCAAGATGTACTTTCTAATGGTGGGTCAAAATGTGGGTCAAAATGTGAAAAAAATTTACGTGCGCCACGTTTGTAGTTTTTTTTTTATCACGGTGTTCACTCTTCAGAATAAATTATGTATTCTCTGTACTCTGCAGGTTGATACAATTTCATCAACACCAAATATGTATGATTTGCGTTATGTAATAGTACCTTAAAAAAAATCCAAACATTTTCTATTTTAGAACTTTGTGCCACAGAGCCATTTTCTGCGACCAATAACTTTTTTGTATTTTCACCTATACATCAGAGTGAGGGAGTATTTTTTGTGGGCTGAAATGTACTTTTCATTGGTACATTTTTGAGATAGATGCAACTTTTCTGATCACTTTTATTCCACTTTTTAGGGGACCTGAAATAACCAAAACTCCACAATTTTGGAGTTTGGAATATTTTTTTCTTCTACAATGTTCAGCATATGGTAAAGTATGTTATATTTTATTAGATAGGACTTTTTCGGACACGGCAATACCAATTATGTGTAACTTTTTTATTATTTTATTTTTCTTATTTGTAAAATGGCAATAGGAGGGTGATTTGAACTTTTAATATATTCTTTTTTTTTCTTTAGACTTTTAAACCTTTTTTTTTTCTTTAACACAGAGTCACCTTAGGGTGCTTGACCACAAGGGGTCACGATTGTTTGTACAGCCTATTGCATTGTATAGACAATGCAATAGGTTGTACAAAGATGGAGGTTGCCGTGACACATGCTTGACACCATCTGACCCAAATAAATTTATTTTGGTCTCATCAGCCCACAGGACATGATTCCAGAAATCCATGTCCTTAGTCTGCTTATCTTCGGCAAACTTTTTGCTGGCTTTCTTGTACATCATCTTTAGAAGAGACTTCCTTCTGGGATGACAGCCATTCAGACCAATCTGATGTACTGCGTGGCATATGCTGTGAACACTGACAGGATGATCCTCCACCCCTTTAACCTCTGCAGCAATGCTGGCACCACTCATAGGTCTATTTTGAAAAGACAATCTCTGAATATGCTGCTGAGCTTGTGCAATGAACTTTTTTGGTTAACCATGGCGAGGCCTGTACTGAGTAGAACCTGTCTTGTTAAAGCGCTGCATGGTCTTGGCCACCCTGCTGCATCTTAGTTTCAGGGTGTTGGCCATCTTCTTATTGCCTGGGCCAACTTTATCTAGAACAACAATTCTTTTTTTCAGATCCCCAAAGAGTTCTTTATCATTGGAAGTTCAACATGGTACATCATGGCAGAGTGTGAGAGCAATAACACCAAATTTAATACACTTGCTCACCATTCACACCTGAGACTTTGTAACACTAACGAGTCACATTATATCATGGAGGGAAAATGGCAAGTTAGACACAATTTGTTAATTTTAACTTAGAGGTGTATTCACTTTTGTTGCCACTGGTTTAAACATTGATGGCTGTGTGCTGTTATTTTGAGGTGCATCAGATTTACACTGTTTCAAGCTTTTCACTGCATACTTTATATTGTATCAAAGTGTCATATCATCAGTGTTGTCCCATGGAAAAATTTGAGGGGTGTACTCAATTTAGTAAAATACTGTAAGGAAGAAAATTTTTAAGCTTTGTTTTACCTATTGATGAAGACTTTGGAACCCATATGGCATGAACAATCTGCCCTAAAGGAATATTTAATTTGACTGTAAAATTTCCATCAGACTTGATCTAGGCATTTATACTGTTACATAAGTATTCATATTATTTAGTATTGAGTGATTACCTAAGCCTTTCTTGAAACCTTCAACTGTTCTTTCTATGATCAGCTCCTGGGACGGCTATTCCACAGATTCACAGATTCACAGATCTCTGAATATTGAACCTTTTTTTCTCGAGATGAAGGGAATGTCCTCTTGTTTTAGGGGGTTTTACATGAAATAGCTTTTTCCCCATACTTTTTGTAGGGGCCATTTGTATACTTACGTAAATTAATCATGTCTCCCTGTAGCTGTCTTTTTTTCAAAAAATAAAGATGTTTAATTCTTTTAACCTTTCCTCAACTAAGATGCTCCATTCCCCTTATTAGTTTGGTTGCTTGTCTTTGCGCTCTCTCTAGCTTTCTTCCATCCATCCTATAAACTGAAGCGAAGAAATGAACAGCATATTTTTAGTGAGGCTGCACCAATGCTTTATGTAGCGGTAATATCACATCCTCGACTTGCGAGTCCATGCCTCTTTTAACACACGCCAATATCTTGCTGGCCTTAGAGGCTGCTGATTGACATTACATGCTGTTCTGTAGTTTATGATCTACAAGTACACCCAGATCCTTCTCAAAAAGCGATTTTTCACTGTTTTTCATCCCCAAGAACATATGATGCTTGCAGATTATTCCAGATACATAAATTTATATTTATCTACATTGAACCTCATTTGCCAAGTGGATGCCCAAACACTCAGTGTTTCCAGGTCTGCTTGAAATGTATGAACATCTTCTATAGATTGCACTACACTACATAGCTTGGTGTCATCTGCAAAAATAGAATCAGTGCTATTAATCCCCTTCCCTATACCATTAATAAACTGAATAAAAGCAGACCCAGTACTGGTATGATGATTGGCAGTTAGAATACATAGCAGCACAGCTATGTATAGCTCCAGCGATTGCTGCTATGAGGACAAGTAAAAAAAGTGTGAAATTGTAAAACAAAAAGTAAAAAAAAAGTAGAACACAAACACAAAAAAGTAAATAAACATGTGCACTGCTATTTTCCCATTACAAATGCCAATTTCCCAAAAAACGATCAAAGATAAAACAAAAGTTCAGATATTTGGTATCAGCACATGTGTAACAACCTAGCCTATAAATCTGTTACATTATTTAACCCACATGATGAACGCTGTGAAAACCCCCAAAAAACAACAGAATTGCGATTTTTGTTCATCCCATAGCACATAAAATGGAATAAAAAAAATTAAAAAGTCATAAAAATTCCAAAGTTGTAACAATGAGAATGTTGGTTCAGCCCGCAAAATATAGACTTTTACACAGCTCCATATACAAAAAAGAAAGTTATGGCTATCAGAATAAAGTGATGCATAAATATTGTTTTACGCAATAAAACCCCCTTTTTTAAAGTGTTACAACTTTTTTTCAATAAAATTGGGTATCACCAAAATAACATCGACCCGTGGAGTCAAACCAATATGAAATACATACTGCACAGTGAGCGATCCTAAAAATAAAAAAACAGTACCAGGATTGCAGTATTTTCTTCATCCTCCCTACCAAAAAATGGATTTAAAGGCAATCAAAAGCGATCAAATCAAGTCCCCTCCCCCAAATGGTACCAATGAAAATGTGAACTCATCCTGTAAAAAACAAGCCCCTAGAAGTTATGGCTCTCAGACTATGGTAATGCATAACCCCTTCACAACATTGCACATAAGCTTATGTCCAAATCGTTTAATTGCAAATGTACATGAGCTTGCATCCTGTTGATCGTGCAAACTCTAAAACTGAGTTCACACGATCACTGCGGTATGTCATCTGTACATTACAGATGACATACATCCTGCAGCATACAAAACACGGGGGGGGGGAGGGTGAGGGTGTTGCGGGCGATTAACCCCTTAGCTGCCGTGATCTATCATGACTGGGACAGCAAGGTTTAAGACAGAAGGAGGGAGTTCCTTCTGTCCTCAGTCGGCACAGCAACGACTGCTTTCTGCTTACCTGACAGCCTGGATTCTTTACTAAAGCTTCCGGGCTGTCTGTGACTCCTGTGAGCATGGCCGGACATGGTGAATGACAGTTGCCATAGAGACTAGTATATAGCAATTCTGCAGTGATCTGAAGATCACTGATACAAGTCTCCTATAGGGAAAAGTAAAAAAAAAATGTGAAAAAGTAAAACACAAACACAAAAAATAAAATAAAAACAAGTACATTGCTCTTTTCCCCTTTACAAACACCAATCACCCAAAAATAAAAAAATTAAAGTACACATGTTTGGTATCACCACGTGTGTAACGACCTACCCTATAAATCTGTCATGTTGTATAACCCACAAGGTAAACGTCGTAAATAACACACAAACAAAATCACAGAATTGCAATTTTTGTTCAGCCCGCAGCACATAAAATAGAATAAAAAATATTCAGAAACTCATATAAACACCAAAGTTGTACCAATTAAAACATCAGTTCATCCTGCAAAACAAAAAACCTTACACAGCTTTTTATACGGAAAAATAAAAAAGTTATGGCTATCAGTAGATACTGATGCATAAATATTATTTTACACAACAAAAACACTATTTTTTTAAAGCGCTTCAACAAAAAAAAAACAATATAAATTGGGTATTGCCGTAACTGTATTGACCTACAGAGTAAAACTAACTTTTCATGTATACTGCACGGTGAGACCTGTTAAAAATAATAAATACTGCTAGGATTGCAGTATTTTGTTCAAACCCCACATAAACCTTAAAGGGGTTGTCTCGCTACATTGATTCATCTTACCTCAGTCCTGTTTTCATGGTTTCATTTTTAATTCAGTGGCATGTTTACTGGCTTCTACGAGGTTGCAGTAAAAGCCAGGTCTGTAGCTATAGCAACCAGCGCTGGCAGCCTATCAGGAGAGATTGAACAGGTCTGTAACTATAGTGACCTGAGGAGCTGATGCAGCCCATACAAGAGCGGATATCTAGGAATAGGTAGGACACTGGTAATGGACATATATTGCAAATTGACTTGTTTTTTGCAAGACCTTTAACATAAAAATCAATCCTTATAGTGAGACAATCCCTTTAATAAAAAGCAATCAAAGTGTCATATGAACCCTATAATGGTACCATTAAAAACGTCAACATATCTCACAAAAAACAAGCCCTTGATCAGCTCCATATAAAGAAAGATAAAAAGGTTATTGCTATCAGACTATGATGACATAGAACACACATTTTTTTATAAATGCATTTCTATTGTGTAAAAGTAATAAAACATAAAAACTATATAAAATTTATATCATTGTATTTGTAACATATTAAAGTTATCATGTAATTTACACTGCATGGTGATTGCTATAAAAATGAAGCCCAAAAAAAATGCCGGAAATATGTCAACCCACCCCACCCCATTTTCATTCATGGCTCAATGCTAAAAAATAACTATGGAACAACTGTGTGTCCAAAATGCACAATACACCTCTAGATGAGAATCCAAAATGGAGTGACCTCTGGAAGGTTTACCTGTTCTGGTACTTTAGGGGCTTTGCAAATGCGACATGGCACTCACCAAAAACTGTGTTCCAAAAGTCAAATAGCACTCCTTCCCTTGTATGCCTTGCCATGCGCCCAAACAGCAGTTTATACCTGCATGTAGGGTATTTTGAATTTTGAAGAAATTGTGTAGCAAAATTTGGGGTGCTTTTTTTCAGGATTCCTTGTAGAAATGAAACATTTTAAGTTAAACTTGCATATTTTTTGAAAAAAAAATGTTTAATTTTCCCAATGTTTAATTTAACGCTAAAAAAAATATGTGAAACACCTGGGGGGTCGATATATTCACTACACCCCTGGATATATTCTTTAAGGGGTGTAGTTTCCAGTATGGGGTCTTTTTAGGGGTGACTTTTAAGTTTTAGCACTTTACGGTGTTGCAGGTCTGTAATGGTGCCTCAAGAAAATTGTACTGAAAATAAGACCCAAAGGTCCAGTATGTGCTCCTCTTATTCTGGGGCTTGTGGATAAGCCAAATTGCACACTTTGGCCACATATGGGATATCTCTAAAAACTGAGGAATTTGGGGAACCAATATTAAATTGCATTTCCCTGGTCACATCTACCATGTTCTGTGAATAATGGATAAAATTTGAAATTGTGCAAAAAAAGTGAAATTTTGAAATGCTGTTTCGAATACCTTAAAGAGAACCCGTCACATAGATTATGCCCCCCTTTGCTGAGGGCAGAACAAGCTAGTGTCAGACCGACTGTTTCCAGCGCTGTGTCACTTATTCTGTAAGATGCTGTAGTTTTCGTGCATTTAATGCTCAAATCTGCAGTTTTCAACCAGAAGAGTTATTCGAAGAGTCATTCAAAGAGTCAGTTATTATTCAGACGCCACCCACCTGAGGCTAGCCCCGCCCATCTCAACTGACAAATCTAATACTATGAATAGGAAGTAACATGTGAATAACTGCATGGGGGGGCTGCCTTTGGGGGGGTGGGGCAAAACCCCTGCTCAGAATAAGTTTTGAGGGGAAAAACTTGAAAACTACAGCATCTTACGAATAAGGGACACAGGCGGGGAACAGCAGGTCTGACACTGCTTGTTCTGCCCCTCAGCAAGGAGGGCAAAACCCATGTGACGGTTTTCTTTTTAAAAGGGGTTTTATTTTCTTAGATGAGGATATCTAACATGCAGGCCCATCAAAACCATGCCTGAACTGGACTGGTCTTTAAAAATATCAATGTTGCAAATTTTCTTTAAAATGTGAAAAATAACTACTACATTTCTTAGTTCCCTAATGTCGAAAAAACAAAAAGACATTTAAAAAATTATGCCAATCTACAGTAGATATATGATAGATGCTAGTTATAAACTATTTCGTGGTGAAAAGTTATCTGTCGTGGAAGCAGAAATTTTAGAACTTTGAAAACTTTTTCCAATTTTTTTGTTTTTTTTTTCCAAATAAACAAGGATTGTAGGGCCCAAAAGTTCTTCTAATTTTAAAGCCAAAATGTGTCAAAGAAAAAAAGTCTTGACCCAGAGTTATTCTCAAAAAAGTTTCACATGTAGATTTAAAAAAAGGGGTTTCTGTCGGAGGGTAAAAATGGCTGCGTTTAAGAGGTTAAATAAAAGTGTTTCTGTTGTGTAAAAGACGTAAAACAAAAAAAAGAAATTTCTTTTTGGTTATCACGTAATTTTATCACCTGGAGTTAATTTTTTAAATTTTTATCTTTGTAGGGCACTGACCGCTGTAAAAAAAAAAAACAAACATCACCGGATTCTGTATTTTTTTTTTTTTCCCCCCCCCCCCAGAATCGTTAATAGTGTTGAGCGATTGGTTGGCCATCGACATGGGTCAAAGGTCGTAGCGACCATCATGAAAAGATAGTGATAGTGACGTCGATTATGCGTGCCCATTAAAGTTAGGGAGAGCAAAAAACACCTTCATTCTTTCCCCCCAAACAGGGTGGAGAACGGGGAATTAACATCCAAAACAGTCAATGGATATTGCTACATCTTAGGCACACAATTAGGTTATAAAAATCCAGAAAAAAAAAACACACAACTCCTTATCCCCTCTTGTACCACAGCTACCCCCTTAAAAATGCATCCCCACAAATTTAAAAAAATGCCCGAAAAGGGAGTATGATTTGAACCATCATCTTACTTGAACTGGGCATTGAATATCCCCGTCCTGGAAAAGCAGCTGAGCCCAAACCTGCATGCCCCCCGATTTAAAAGTGCCGGGAAAAGGATTTTCAACCACCATTTGTTGAATGGACATTGATATACAGTCCTGGGCCCCAGCATGGCCCCAAACCTGCATGACCCCCAATTCAAAGTGCCCAAAAAAAGTCTTTCAACCACCATTTTAGTTTCACTGGACATATACGTCCCGTCCTGGGCCCAGCATGAGCCCCAAAACCTGTGACCCCCCAAATTTAAAGTGCGGGAAAAAGGGGGTCTTTCAACCCCCATTTTGTTTTACTGGAAATACTGTCCCCGCCTGGGCCACGATGAGCCCCCAAAATGCGCCCCCACATTTAAAAAGGCCGGAAAAAGGAGTTTTCAACCCATTTTTTTTCCTGGACATTTTATATACATGCCTGGGCCACGCATGAGCCCCAAAACCCGATGACCCCAAATTTAAAATGCCGGGAAAAAAAGGGTCTTTCAACCACCATTTTTTTTTCACTGGACATTGGAATTACCTGTCCTGGGCCACAGGGATGGCCCCAAACCCGCTGACCCCAATTTTAAAAGTGCCGAAAAAAGGGGTCTTTAACACCTTTTAGTTTCATGGACATTGACTAATCGTCCGACCGCAGAAAGACCATTAAACCTGTTGACCCACAGATTCAAAAGTGCCGGGAAAAGGGGGTTTTCAACCCAACCCTTTTTGTTTCATGGACATTGACTTACCGTCCGGGGCCCCAGATGGCCCCCCAAAACCGCATGACCCCCCGATTTTTAAAAATGCCCGGGAAAAAAGGGGTCTTTCAACACCATTTTTGTTGAACTGGACATTGACTATACGTCCGGGCCCACGCATGAGCCCCCAAACCTGCATTGGGGCCCCGTTTTAAAAATGCCGGAAAAAGGGGTCTTTAACCCCCATTTTGTTTCATGGGCATTGATATACCTTTTTGGGCCACAGATGACCCCAAACCTGCATGACCCAATTTAAAATGCCGGAAAAAGGGGTTTTTTAAACCCCATTTTTTGTTGAACTGGACTTGACTATACATGTCCTGGGCCACAGCCCTAGCCCCAAACCGCATGACCCCCGATTTAAAAGTGCCGGAAAAAAGGAGTTTTCAAAACCCTCTTTTAGTTGAAATGGACTTGACTATCCCTTCCCGGCCACAGCATGAGCCCCAAACCCGCATGACCCCCACATTTAAAAAGGCCGGGGAAAAAAGGGGTCTTTTTTAACCCCATTTTAGTTTCCTGGACTATACTGTCCTGTCCGGGTAGCGCTTGCCCTCCGTATGAGTGCGGCCAATTGAGCTTTACTTGGAAATACTGGTGGTTAACGCTCCTTTCCACCCGGTGCCCCTTTTTTTGGCATTCTTTTTTCATTTTATCAACATGCCGGAGGAAATTGCTCTTTCTTTGTTCCTGTCGTGCCCATACTCCATGTCCTTGAAAAACCTACCTCTGGCAAGTTTCCTGACCTCCCTTGTTCAATTCAAGGATTTTTTTTAAAAGTTTTTTGTCATGCAAGTTTTTTTTGTAGTTTAATTTTAGAAAACACATTTTTAAAATAGGACGGAATCCCACCATGTCTTGTTTCTCTTTTTTTAATGTATTAAATGGTTGTCTCAAGTACAGGGATTGAATAGCTTATGTTTAAATATCTGCAAAAACAAAGTCATTTTGCAATTGTGTCCCATTAACAGAGTCCCCTACCTATTCCTTTTTGGACAGCACCATCACCCTTGAGCCACTCTTGACCAATTGGAACACAAATGTCTGTTAGAAACAAACATTTTTTTATAATAGGACCTGTAGTATAGCTGCATTTCAAAGCAAAATGCCCCCAAAATATTCAAAGCATGACCCTTGAACCACTTGGACCAATTGTGAAGAACAAATGTCTGTTAAGAAACAAATTTTTTGTTTATAATAGAACCTGTATATTGCTGCATTTCAAGCAGCATGACCCAAAAACATATAAAAATGACTTCTCACTGTTAAAAATAGTGAGTGGAGAAATCCACTTAGACCACATTTCTTGTTACCAAAGGACCCGATGATTATTGCCTGTATCTCACAGCTACATGACCCCAAAAAAATTAAATATGACTTCTCAGCCACTATTAAAAATTGTGAGGGAGAAATTGCCACTTAGAAGCACACATTTCTGTTCCAAAGGACCATTGATTATTGCTGAATCTCACAGGTACATGACCCCAAAAAATTATAAATATGACTCCACAGCCACTATTAAAATTGTGAAGAGAAAAATGCTACTTAAAAGCCACATTCTGTTCCAAAGGACCATAATTATAGCTGTATCTCACAGCAACATGACTCAAAACCATTGACAATTGCGAAAACTTCTAAAGATAAAGTGAGTAAATGAATACTGTGTTGTCATGAAACCTTGCTGTCTTTTTACAGTCACCTCCAGCAAAACCAACCGCAAAAATGAACTGTTGGAAAAGAAATAAAAATTGCAGTAAGAAATGATCATTTTAAAAAAAAGTTTATCCAAGAGGACCATTTCTGTTTGAAAAGAATGTGAAGTAACGCAACTAATTGGTGATCCTCGGTAATGATGGGGCCACAACATCATCAGAGATCCATCCTGATTCATCTTGATGAAAGTCAAACGGATCCACATTAATCTTAGGAAAGCCGGATGCGTTTGTCTGTATTGACTCCTCCTGTTGTGCTGAAGGTCCTCTCTGATATGTACGCAGGCTGCTGGGCAGGGCAACACCTCTATGGCGTGACGAGCCAGCTCGGCCATTCATCCATTTTGGATACCCAGAAGTCTATTGGTCCGGAACACATACAAAAACATCGGTTTTAACCAGATAACCGTTCAAACCCTGGAATTAAGCTGGTCCTGGGGTGTTGGATGTGTGCCCCCGCAATTTCATGTGTTGATGAGGGTGGTAAACAAAGATTGCCGAGGTCCCCCCTTAGGCTTCTTCCACCTTTTCCTGCTGCTGCCCGCTACGCCTACTTGGCACTCTACTGCTGTCCCCTCGTTGAAAGTTGTTCCACCGTACAAATTTGGGGGAAAGTGGAAAAACAGAACCGCAACAGATTTCTCCCGTTTGAAACAAAACAGCCAAGGGTCCATTTCCCCCATTTTACCCCCTCTAATTGGGGAAAAAATTGGGCTGATTTTTTTTTTTGTAAACCGGGGGTCCCCTTAGGTGGCCAAACCCCGTAACTGTTGTTTTATTTTGATGGGCCTTAATGCAGGAACATGTTTTGGGGGAAAAAGGACATCCAAGCACTCATCTGAGAGATGGAGCCTTATTTCCCCAAACCTCTGGGTTTGAGGGGGGACTACAAACTGATCCCTCATCTTCCCCCCTCCGCCCAAAATTTACGCCAACCTCTTTCCAAGGGCAGGGACTCGGGAACCATCGGGTCTAGGGAAAACCTCCTCCTCCTCCCCCCTCCCTTTCCTCCCGGGACAAACCTTTCAACACCCGCCCGACTTGCCCCGGGGAAAAATTTCAAACCCCGAGAGCTGATTCCCCCACCTTGCACTAGCCCTGGACCCCCCAACCACGCCTTTAATTTTTGAAACCCATGAAATTGTGAAACTGTCCCCGGGCCTTGTGGGTTTGGGCGGAGAGAAAGGCTCCAAGTCCGCATCTGTGTCCCCTTTCCTCCTCCGTCGCTGGCGGGGGCCTTTTTGTTTCAGGGGTGTCCCCCAAAGGGTCGTTTCCCAACTAAGATTTACCACAATGCCCCCATGCGACAAAAGGGGATTTTTCCGCACTGGGCCATTTTTTGGGGGCTTTTTTCAAAACTGGCAAGGATGGTTTCAGAAACTTTTTTCAACTGCCTCCCCCTCGGTGGCTTTAACACCCCGAGGTTTCCCCCACGCCCGCTTGGGCAGGCCCGTGTCCCCCTTTCGACGCGTAATGGCATTTTCCTGCTGCCACATTTGCCCAGAGCGTGGAAGGGGGGAATTTCCACCTTTTTGCCCAAAGTCAACAAAGAACCCGGGTTTTACGGGGAAAGGCCCCAGCTGAACCCGCTGATCGCAGCCAGGCGGAGAAAACAAGGGGGTGCGAACGGTGGGAAAATTGGGGAACTTGACTTCGAGCCTTTTCCCCAGCAGGCATTCCAGACCCGGGTAGCTCTTTAAAATTTTTTGGACGACAAGGTTTAAGACATGTGCCAGGGAAGGGATGTGCTCCACCTACCGTCTTTAAGGCAGCCCGCAATTTTGCCCCCCTTTTCGCACACCACCCCTTTCCTCCCCAAAGGTTCTTGGCACCCAGCCAGCGCTCGGTTTTCGTTGCGGAGAAACCCTCCACAGCTCCCCGAAACCCGTGTGGGAGGTTCCCAAGCAGATTTTAAATTTAACACGGGCCCGGTTTCCTGGGCACGTGATTTTCCCCCGGGGCCTTGGGGGGAAAAAAACCCCGCACCAAACCCCGCGGGGGGGTTTAAGAGCGTCGGCCCCAGGCCTTTAAGGCCAAAACCCACCCCCAGAGACATCCACCCAGCCACCCATTAGCCCTCACAAGATATAGCGGGCCCTTGGGGAAAAGATGCAGACAACGCGCTTGAAATTTTAGATGACACGTGGGAGGCCAGGGCGGGACGGCTTTTCTGGGAAAGAAATGCCTCTCGGGATCTTTTGGGGGCAGGGAAGGGGCCCTACCCTGGCGGGAAACCCCTCTGTTTCCACCAACGGGAAAAGGGAACATTTCCAAAAGGGCCCAAAAACCGACAATGCCCCCAAATTTAGGCTTTTTGGCCCCCCTTTTGGGGTGGGTTTTGGGGAAAATGTTTTCTTCTGCTCCCAAAACCTTGGGAAAACAGAAAAGGGGGCTGCAAAACGGGCCGCTGTAAAGGCTTTCAGGTCGTCAAAAAGGGGAAGGGGAAAAGGGTAGGGGTTGGGGCTCCCGGGGGTTGGGTTGGGGGTACTCAGGCGACGGGGAGGCTAAGGTTGGCTGGGCCCCCGATCATGACTCGAGAGAATGGCACTGAGAACGCAAGGGTGGTTTTCCCGGGGGAGGGGAGCGGAGACCCGAGGGTTTACAGGGTTTGGGGGCCCGGGGGTCGGTTTTTGGCCTTTTTTTTGGGCCCCCATGGGTTTCCTCCATTTTAAAAATCATGCATTCGCTGCATTTTACTAGACATGTTGGTGGTGGTTACCCCCCTTTAAGGGGTTTTTTTCCCTACTTAGGGGTTTTTTTTTTCCCGGCAAAGGGCATATGACACGTGGTTTTAATCAAGGCTTTGGGCAAAGAAGGCCCCGGGTTTGAAGGTTTCCCGGACCTTTTTGACGGCGATAAGCGAGGAGCGGGGGTTTGCGCTGAAACCCTGGCTGGCGGAATCAATCCCTGGGGCTTCTGGGGACTTTTCCCCTCCCTTTTTTGAGGGGGGAACCCCCTACTGACACTACCCCATCGTCTTCCCCCGCCAATTTAAAGAAGCCCCCCTCGCAAGCAAATTCTGCTGAAAAGACCACGTTGGATCCCCAATGTCGTCATCCCATCATCAACACAGGTGAGTTCGTCGTCCTGACATTCTGCATCCAGGAGCGCGGGCTACAAGCAAGAGGGACTGCAAGGCATTGCCGACCGCCCGGGATTTTTGCCGATTGACCGGCTTCCTTCTCCTCCTCTGATGGCATCAGTAACTGAGCGAGAAAATCATCCTCTTTGGCCTCTTGATCTTTTAACATGCCTTCTGACCCCAACCGCATTTTGTCATCAAAGAGGTCTTCAGAAAATGGATTATCCACAGTGGTGGGTACACGAGTTGACATTTGGGCTGCTTCATGTTGGAAGGATGCTGGTGATGCTGATGACGACATTTGTGGCCGTGACTGGGAGGACGAGGAGGTAAGACTGCTGGATGCAGGTTGCATTAACCACTGAAGGACAGATTGGCGACGCTGTTCGTTACTGAGATTCACAGGGCCCTGACCCAGCGATGACAGGCCTGACGGTCCTGCAACTGACGATCCGCTGGCATGCGTGTTGTCGCCAGCACTGGAAGGAGCACCTTCTCTCGTACCTCTACCTCCATGTCCTACCCTCCTTTTTTGCTCGCTTACCACCTGAATTTCGCTCCATGTTCAGAAATATAAAAAATTGAGAAGGTATGGAAGAGTTTTGGAAAGTCTCTTATTAAAAGACGGCAAATCACAGCTATTCTCAAATCCCTCAAATCTAACCAAAATTGCTGGATTCAAATATAACTGCAAAGTAGATCTATCCACAAAGCTGGCCTGGGCCAAAGTGAAAAACACGTATCTGAAATGTATTGGATAATACAAGTTATTTTTGGCACCTATCAATTCACCTGTGGGACTATCAAATTGCTGGATTCAAATTTAACTGCAAAGTAGATCTATCAACAAAGCTGCCTGCGCCAAAGTAAAAAAACACGTATCTGAAATGTATTCGGATAATAAAAGGTATTTTTGGCACCTATCAATTCACCTGTGGTGACTACAAAATTGCTGGATTCAAATTTAACTGCAAAGTAGATCTATCAACAAAGCTGGCCTGCGCCAAAGTAAAAAAACACGTATCTGAAATGTATTTGGATAATACAAGGTATTTTTGGCACCTATCAATTCACCTGTGGTGACTATAAAATTGCTGTATTCAAATTTAAGTGCAAGCTGCCTCAATGAACAAAGCTGTAGTGCGCCAAAGTCAAAAAACACGTATCTGTTATGTATTCGTATAATAAAAATATTTTTGGCAACTTTCAATTCACCTGTAGTGACTATAAAATTGCTGTATTCAGATTTAAGTGCAAGCTGCCTCAATGAACAAAGCTGTAGTGCGCCAAAGTAAAAAAACACGTATCTGTTATGTATTCGTATAATACAAGATATTTTTGGCACCTTTCAATTCACCTGTGGTGACTATAAAATTGCTGTATTCAGATTTAAGTGCAAGCTGCCTCAATGAACAAAGCTGTAGTGCGCCAAAGTCAAAAAACACGTATCTGTTATGTATTCGTATAATACAAGATATTTTTGGCACCTTTCTTTTTTTTTTTTTTAAATCAGATAATTTTTATTAAACATTTAATGCAGATACAGAATAGAAAGTCTCTTACCATTATTTTTTACATCAGCATACAAACAAATACAATCATTATGCTTTTTAGATAAAAAACACTAGGAGTATATGAAAAAGTCCATACCATAAATCTTGATAAATGCTTTCAGCAGTAGTAGCATACAACCATAAACAAACCCCAACCATCCCACCCATACCCACCAAACCAAGAGCAGTACCCATGATTTTTTTTAGCAACTTTTAATCAAGGACAGAAGTCACTTTGCCAAGAGTGTCTACTCCTTTTGTTCAACTAACAGTAATAGGAATGGACAATGCTCCCATTCCTTGCGCCAATAATGAATTATGTAGCAGTAAGGAACGAGAAGGAAAACCTGGGGAATTGAGCCAAGGGCTCCATATACCTTCATATTTTCTCCGAGCATTCCTTTTTAAGTATACGCCCCTCTCCAATCTGATGACATTATTTAATTTGTTTACGTATTCGGTTATGGTTGGTGAAGAAGACTGAATCCATGTAAAGTCAATTAACTTTCTGGCCATATATAACATTCGGGAAATGCTAATTCTTTGTTCCACATCAAATACTATATCTTCTAAATAGCCAAGTACACAGTGCAGTGGGTCTAGAGGGATATCAATTTTATGAACTTTGCTAATTAACTGGATAACCTCTTTCCAGAAGTTGCCTAAGTCCCTGCACTCCCATATCATGTGCAAAAGCTGGGACTCTTCCATTTCACATCGTGGGCAACGGGAGTCTGACCTAATACCCCATTTGAATAGCTGGAAAGGAGTTTTATAAGCTCTATGCAACAACATAAGCTGTGAATATCTTTTTGTCTCACTTAATGACACCAATTCTCGCAAGGCTCAAACACTATCCCATTGTTCTGTACTAATGGGGCCAACGTCAGTCTCCCATTTCACTTTAATCGGAAGCTGTTGATTATAAATATACTCCTCTGCCAAGTAACTATATGCTTTCGAAATTAATCCTTTTGTGGACTGTGCTCCACAAAATAACTTTATTAGGGGAGCAGATTTAATGGACAGATCCACTTGTGAAGCTTGACTCTGAACCACATGCCTCAACTGCAAATATTGGTAAAAGACTTGGCGCGGTAGGTCAAACTTTTCCTGCAGCTGAGTAAAACTCAACATTTCTGAACCATCTAAAATTTGGGATAATAAGACAATATATAATATACAGAAAAAGGGGAAAAAATACTCAAGAAAAAGACGGAAACAGAAACATGGCTATACTCACTGCTAGTAAAGCTGAAGTGAGCCTAAACACAGCACAGAGGCAGCACACGCCCCCATGCTATTAAAGAAAAATACCCAGGTGCAGCTAATGGGTAGTGTCCCATACATCTCTCCACTAGGTGGACAGAAAGCTGCACCTTAAATTGACATCTATTCACATAGCAATGCAAAAAAGCAAAAAAGCCACAGTACCATACGTTGGGAAACTATACAGATACAAAAATACCCATAAGACAACCGCTCTCACACCTTCCACGCATGGGGGGGCGGCCGCTGGTATTCTACTTGCATCCAGTCCCCAGTACTGTTGGGCAAAAAAACATTTTACATACTGGAAAAACATCAACTATGAGGTATTGGTTTAGATAACGGCCATTATATTGTAAGCCTGCAAGCCAAACGTCACGGCTCCTCATCTATTGCAGGTCCCTACACTCCCAAAAAAAACAAAATATACAGAAAAAGCGGAAAAAATACTCAAGTAAAAGACGGAACCAGAAACATGGCCAATCTCACTGCTAGTAAAGCTGAAGTGAGCCTAAACACAGCACAGAGGCAGCACACGCCCCCATGCTATTAAAGAAAAATACCCAGGTGCAGCTAATGGGTAGTGTCCCATACATCTCTCCACTAGGTGGACAGAAAGCTGCACCTTAAATTGACATCTATTCACATAGCATGCAAAAAAGCAAAAAAGCCACAGCACTATACGTTGGGAAACAAATACAGATACAAAAATACCCATAAGACAACCGTCTCCACACCTTCCACGCATGGGGGGGCGGCCGCTGGTATTCTACTTGAAATCCAGTCCCCAGTACTGTTGTGGCAAAAAAACTATTTTTACATACTGGAAAAACATCAAATATGAGGTATTAGTTAACATAATGGCCATTATATTGTAAGCCTGCAAGCCAAACGTCACGGCTCCTCATCTATTGCAGGTCCCTACACTCCCTAAAATCACAAAATATACAGAAAAAGGGAAAAAATACTCAAGAAACAGACGGAAACAGAAACATGGCCATACTCACTGCACCTGGGTATTTTTCTTTAATAGCATGGGGGCGTGCTCTGCCTCTGTGCTGTGTTTAGGCTCACTTCAGCTTTACTAGCAGTGAGTATGGCCATGTTTCTGTTTCCGTCTTTTTCTTGAGTATTTTTTCCCCTTTTTCTGTATATTTTGTGATTTTAAGGGAGTGTAGGGACCTGCAATAGATGAGGAGCCGTGACGTTTGGCTTGCAGGCTTACAATATAATGGCCATTATGTTAACCAATACCTCATATTTGATGTTTTTCCAGTATGTAAAGTGGGTTTTTTGCCCAACAGTACTGGGGACTGATGCAAGTAGAATACCAGCGGCCGCCCCCCCATGCGTGGAAGGTGTGAGAGCGGTTGTCTTATGGTATTTTTGTATCTGTATAGTTTCCCAACGTATGGTACTGTGGCTTTTTTGCTTTTTTGCATGCTATGTGAATAGATGTCAATTTAAGGTGCAGCTTTCTGTCCACCTAGTGGAGAGATGTATGGGACACTACCCATTAGCTGCACCTGGGTATTTTTCTTTAATAGCATGGGGGCGTGTGCTGCCTCTGTGCTGTGTTTAGGCTCACTTCAGCTTTACTAGCAGTGAGTATGGCCATGTTTCTGTTTCCGTCTTTTTCTTATAATAAGACAATACCAACTGCATTCCATCTCTTAAAGTCAGTCAATTTGCAAATTTCTGGAAGCTTGCGATTGAACCATAGCTGGGTATATTTGGTAAATGAGGTATACCCCAAAAGATCCTTGCCTCTATCCCACACCTTATACATTAATTTCAGAGTAGGAACATCTGAAGAACTCAGTTCCGCTTTGTCACCATCCAGCATACAACTCAAATGCGGCCATGAGCTTCTAGTTGCTAGCAACTTGCCTACTGGACCCATTCTTTCCCTAGCATCCCACCCTGCAAAATGCTGCCATTGTGAGGCTATAAAGTAGAGCCAAGTGTTCGGGATAGCAAGTCCTCCTCGATCCTTTTCTCTTTGCAAATAATTTAATCCAATCCTGGCATGCCCCTTTTTCCAAAGTAACTCTCTGAAGAGTCAGTGCATTTTATTAAAGATATTTAAAGGGACCCAAATTGGGGCGTTATGCATAATGTAGAGAATCTGTGGCATAGCAATCATTTTAATTAGATTTCCTCTACCTATAACTGATAAAGGCAGCTTACACCATGCATTTATCTTATTGATCAATCTGCTAAGTAGGGGGAGCACATTGTGGGCAATAAAAAATTTTTGGGGCGGGAAGTGATTATTTATTCCCTTGTTTTTGAATGGGTTCTTATCCCTTTAGTTGGATTCATTTAAACCCCCCATACTTCCCCTTAGGAGAGGATCCAAAGGGGAATAATTTTTAGATTTTTTCCCAATTAAATTTTTTAAGACCAAACTCCAAAAATCCTCTTCTGGACCCTGATTGGTTCCCGAGAAAAAAGTTACCCTTCCACATTTAAAAAAAGATGGGCGTTCGCCCTAGAAAAAGGGAAATTTTTTTCCTCCATTTGTCCCCTGTTTGAAACCCCCCCTTTTAATTTGCCTTTTTATGTTTTTGATTTAGGGAGCTAGGGGCTCAATGGGCCAAAAGGGAAAAAGAAAAGGGGGGAAAAGGGGGCAAACCCCCGTTGGG
This sequence comes from Phyllomedusa bahiana, assembly GCA_025379985.1. Taxonomy (NCBI): domain Eukaryota; kingdom Metazoa; phylum Chordata; class Amphibia; order Anura; family Hylidae; genus Phyllomedusa; species Phyllomedusa bahiana. The sequence goes on from JAODAL010011753.1 coordinate 82,826, forward strand.
CCCTTGTGTAAGGAGTGCATCTGCTTTAAGCCCTTAGCACGTACTCCTAGCCCGTGGTTCTTTCATAAATTTTGTTTTAACTGGCCCATATTGGGAAGTTGGGAAACCCAAAAAACCCTTTTTTCCCCTTGACCCCCCACCGGCTCCCCCTTCCAAAACTGTCAAAAAAGGGTTTGGCAGCGTTTTACTGAGAGAAAATGCCGCCCCCTCTTGGGGTTTTTTACCCCATTTGTAAATTGAGAAAACAGTCTTCTTTTTGTTAAAAGGGGAGTTGGGTTTTTGGGCATTAAAGGGGCCCAGGTCTTATGAACGCCACTTTTTATGGGCTTTGCTTAACCTATTAGCTAATACTTTTGCCCAAAAGTTAAAAGTTTAAAAATAGGGATGGGGGGATAGGACCCTGGATAGAAGCCTTTTCCCTTTTCTGCCCCAAGGGATCAGTACAATAACTGCTTTTTCCCCATTGAATTGGCAAGTGACCGTTCCCGGAATGCCGCCTGGAAGGGCCTCTAGTTAAAAAGCCGGGGGGGCGGGGTTTTAACCCAAGGTTTCCTTGTGGGGGCTTAAAAAATTTAGCCCGGGGGACCGTCCAAATTTCCCGGGGTTTTTCATTTGGGGGGCCCGGCACAAAGGAACCTCTAGTTTTCCCAAGTAATTGGTGCTCTAGAGCAGTACTTTCTTCCGTGGGTAAAAGACGGAAAGGGGGAATGTTTGGCCCGAAATCTTCAATGTCCTCCAATGAAATTTTCCCCCCCAGAGGTATAAAAAAGATTATATAAAAATGTTAGCATGAAAATTAGGTTGATCATGCAATTCTCACCTGACTATCAGAGCCCATCTGTCCATTTTTAGTTCTGCAATTGACGGGATACTTGCTGGGGATTTCACAATATTAGGCTCGTATAATGTATCCTGGCACTTTCTATTGATCAAAATGCGGCTGGCTGAACGATAAAATTTCTTATTACCATCTGCTACTCTTAATAAACTCTGCTCATTCAAGCTTCTGTCTGGGCCTACCTCCCAGTTGTGCCTATTATTATTCAGATAGGATTCAACAAGCGGAAAATTCTGTTTACTCTCCTACTTGCTACCATATTCATGCTAGAATTGGGTGACCCAGCTACATGTCTATTGTTTTCCTTTTAACTAATCTCTCTAAAATGTAAATTACCATACTTACAATGCTTTTCATGGTATATCCCACACACCATGCCACTGAAGCAGTTCCCTCGTTGTTGGATCAAAAGAACTCCTTATTTTCTGCTAACCATCGAGCCACGTTCCTATCTACTCTGCTCCCAGAAGGGAGATTTAGGCGGCCATCCCTGTCTCGACCCCGACCGCTCCACGGCCACAGTCGCGAGCACACTGTCAAGGGGGAGTGGATCAGGAAATTTCAGTCGTGCTTGAATATTCAAACTGATTTGACAAATGGGAGCATTTGAGTCCGAGGCCACCAGCGAGGTCTATTCTTGAGAGTGAATTGATGCTCGTGGCTGTAATAACATGAGTATTGCCTTTTTTAGAGTTTGTAGTGTCTTAGATCTCCAAATATCTCAATAGACCCTTACCTCCATTCATAGTTCGCAATATGGGATAGTAGGCTGCGACCATGGAGTCAATATCTCCCGAATGACAATTTGTCCCAGTATGGATGCAAATTATTTATTAAAATGTACCCAGATATAACACTGGGACTCCTGGGTATGGATTCCAAACAGAGTTTGTATTTTTTTAAGAGTTTTGCTTGGGTATGGTAGGAGGGATATATTAAGCTACTTTTAATCAACTGGGGTTAAGTAGAGTTTGCTAAAAGAAGATAAAATATCTACCATATGGATCAGTTTGTTGTAATTTCAATATTAGTAATGGAATGGCTCTAGATGAATTAGCAAATTACCCCTCTAGAATGCGTGGCAGTACACCGAGTGGTTTTGATGCCATACAATCCAATGCCTCTTTGCGCCAGTGGAGTTTGTCTTTAGTAAGGTGGGTCTCGGACAGACAGACTATTGCCGGGTGAACCTTCTCTGCAACCAGGAGGTGTTAACAGCATATCGCCTTACTGGGTTCCCCAAAGACACTCTCTTATGTTCCATGCCATCAAACGTTAATCAACAGGCGCCAATAATAACAGTTATGCAATAATATACCAACCGCTGGAGTAAACTTAGTACAAAAGCCCTTTGATTGTAAGTGTTTCATAAGCAATTTGGTCCTGCTCTTCAAAAATAATCCACACATATAACAAAGCCGTTAAACCAACCCATTGTTAGAATATAAACAAACTTTAACTTAAATCCCCTCCTGCGAAGGGAACGGTACGGTTCCCAAAATCTCTTTGAGCATCACTCAAGAATAGAGTGTAGACTATAGCTCAAGCTATCGTTTGCTATGTATTCCTTACTCCTTCTAGCATTATTAGCTTCAACATAATCAACAAGACTATCCAGTATCTTTTTGCTATACGTATCTGTTAAGGTAAAAAAACATGAAAATCTTCAAACTTAAAGATCTCGTACCATAGATACTGTCAGCAGGGTCAGTGTCATTCCGGCGCTTTGTCGCTCCTTCGGGACCCTGCTCAATTCAAATTCAGCTCAAGTGAGCGCATTCTTGGGGCTGTCAAAAAAATATGTGTCGTTGTTACATTGCAGCAAAACCTTATCTGGCTGGATTACTCATAGGTCACAACAGACTGGCTCTAAGTCAGACGTTTAATGTCTATAAATTAGGCACGGCGCTTCTGCTCCTCTGCCAGGTAACAAGTCTGACGGTAAATAGATTACCACGGTGACCATCAATAGTCATGTTCCGACTTTCCCGGGCTGCTCTAGGATTAGCGTACTCTCTGTCACTTATTGTGTAAATAGTTAAGGTAAGATACGTAGGGGGGGGACCTCCTGGAGGAGGAGCACGGCAGGCAACGCGGTTGGGCCACCTCTCAATAGCAAACAAAATTCAGACAGTGTTGTCTTTTCGCCAAAAGAATTGATATAGACTGGCTTCTAAGAATGTAATACTGGGTCCTCGACCCTTGTTTTCTACGGAACACCTACCAGTCGCAGATTGTTCATGAGAGACCTATTTATTTCATAGGGTTCTTCCACCTTGGATTATAGGGTAGTAAATATGATTCTTTAGCAGCAGCAAGGTCCTTTATAGAGGCATCTGCATCCTCTAGAGCACTTATTTCCTTTCCTCAGCTGCTGGCACTCTGTTAGTAATTTTCGCGGCATATCCTTGCGCACATGAGACATGTCCTCTTTCAGTCTCCATATGTGAAGTTAAAGAAAATAAAAAATGTTTCAGAGTGGTTATTACACAGGGATTGATGTGCAGAATTCAGGTCCTGCTTAGTAGGAGCTTTTTCCATTTACCAGTGTCCTGTGCTTGCCTGCACATGGTGGATTGTGCTCCTGCTGGGCCTCACTGTGTTGTCCCTTGCTATCTGACTGACTCTCTGATGCGCTGAAGCAGATGCAACCATGTTGATTTTATCGTGACGCTGATGGGCAGTTCCGAGCTAAACCTTGGTGTGTGTGGACAGCCTGTAGCTCTTCTGATCTTTGCTGGGATACTGTGGAGTGAGTGTGCACAAGCGCTCCAGCTTAGCTACATATTCTGTCTTTATTCCACTGATGTGCCATGCTCTGCACCAATGCTGGTGCAGCTCCTCTTTGCCTTGTGGATCCTTTCCACGACTTGTCATGGCTGTTTCTGAACCCTCGTGCTCTGTCGCAGCTCCAGACATCCTTCCACTCTCCTTTCCCTGCGATCCAGAAGGAACAAATGCAGTCTGCTAACCAGTTATAGACAGGATAGATAAGCAGGGCTCAGCAACCACACTTCTGCTTACACTGCTGCTCAAGCCACGCCCCCATTTTTGGCACACTTTCAATTCACCTGTGGTGACTATTAAAAATAGTGGATTCAAAATTTTGAAGTGCTAGGTGGATATATCTAACAAAGGTGGATTATGGGCAAAATGAAAATGAACACCTATCTGAATATGTTTACTATAATAAAAGTGGAGTTTAGAGAGTTTTGCAGACTAACAAGAAGAGACATTGAGTTGACTAGAAAAAGAATGTGTATCCTATAGGTTTCGGAATAGCCTCCATATATCCAGGAAATATTTCATATAGAAAACTGTTCACTAATAAAAAGCTATTGCAGTGCAATGTCTACACTAAGTCTTGGTGAACTTTATCCTGTATCTCTTTATAGAGATTTGTCATATCCGTACTTATACAAGATATTTTGCGCACCTTTCAAATTCAACCTGTGGTGGACTATAAAAATTGATGGCTGGATTCAAATTTAAGTGCAACGGTGGACTAATATCAAACAAAGGTGGGCAATGGGGCTCCAAAATTGAAAATGAAACCCTTTCTGAAATGTACATGTTAATAAAAGTGGAGTTTTGCACAAACAAGAGTCCTGCAGTTATCTAGAAAGAGGTGTATCATTTAGTTCAGGCCTGCACTATATCCAGGAAATGATTTCAAAGAAAACTGTTAATAATAAAGCTATTGCCAGCGGCACAAAGTCTATCACTATGTTGTGTGTGAACTTTTATCAGTATTTTCTTTATTAGAGCTTGACTGTGTAAGCCCGTGGGGACCCCCCTTCAGTTCCACCCCGGGACTTTACAGTGGTAGTTGCTCCTTTAAAATTCTCTACATAACTATATAAAATTTCAATCTCTATTCTAACTAAATTGTAAAGGCCACGCTAATAGTAGAGGTTTCTCTGTGAAGAAATAGAATAATTTCGTGAGCTGTTTGGACACACCAGGAGCGCACGTCCTTCTGCTCTTGAGACGCTGAGAGACACTGAGGGCTGAACAGGAAACACTCTTGTTTCTATGTAAAACGAGTTCATGTGATATTTCCCAGCCAATCGCTACCTATACACATCCCAAGTCATGACGCCCGCACACACATCTACCCTGCTCTATTTTGTCAAGCTGATTTTCTGCCACCAAAAATGACCAGGAAGCACCCAAATGGCGCGTCTTTAATAGATGATGCACAGATTTTAACCTAAAATTATGCATGATTAAAAAATCCGATCACCAATAAAAACTGGTGCGCGATTTCAACTTTGTCGATAATAATCGCTCAACACTAATCGTTAATAAGAAGCAATCAAAGTGTCATTTGAACCCGAAAATGGTACCAATAAAAATGTCAACTGATGTAGATATTAATTACCTTTCATGTATGCGATGTTGATTGTTCTATGTGTGTGTATCTTTATTATGTAGGGTATTATTTGTTTGTTAGATGACATGATTTTAGTTCGTTCGGCTTATGAATTTGTAGAATAGAGACTTAGCATTTTGTATGTTAGCCCTCATTGAAAGTACAAAGCTGTTTTTTTTGTCCACTCACTTAATCGAATGCGGAGAACTACGGCTACTAATCTAGAAGTTGGGTGTATCTATAGATCAGAATCGTAATGTCTTGCATATAGTAATGGTTTAAGATGACACTAAACATGGACTCCACGAAAAGAATGATTGGTTTATCTGTAGGCTTCCTAAGCACTTTCTCAACACATAGGTGTGTGTGTTCGAGTGTAACTAGACTTAATATTCTGTACTGCGTTGTGTGACTTACTATCTAACTTCAGCAATACTTACTGGTCATAGTCCTTGAATACAAATATACGTGTTTCGGTCTGTGCTAGATTCTAGCCAATGATCATAAGGAACGCTAAAAAAAATACAGTGTATATTTCAATTGTGTGTATCAATTGGTAAGATAGGACCATTATATCATATCTCATTGGGGCTCTTGGTTTCATACCCTCTTTGATGCGTGTATAATCAGATAGTGAAGGTGTGAGTCTTATCGCTCTATGTGTGTTATAGTAAGGCGAGTGTGTGTAATGTCGTCTCTCTGACATAAATTAGAGAGACATATGTACCGCTGACTCCCTTCTCTGTGATATGTACGACTTGTCGGGCACTTTGCTTGCGAAAATGACGATATGAGAGGTGACTCTATATTCTAACGCTTCGAGTGTTATTATTGATGATAGTAGAAGATTTGACGTAGGTAAGAATGTTGAGCTGACTATTTAGAGTAGAGTAAAACCTTCAGTTCTACTCGTCATGCCGCAGTAGACCATTGTACTTTAGATATCTCACAAATGCTAACCAGAGCATAGGAATAATTAGAGGACGACTATTTACTTATTACTAATGAGGTAACAATAAATATATGTATATTAATGAGGCTCCTAAATTTTATAATAAATGGAATAATAATGAAAGGGTGGTGTCAAACACTGAGATGATTGCATGCGACATACTGTTCAAATAAAGATATACTAGAGCTGTGTGGCCTTTGCAGTGATGAATAGGATGATTGTTTGATTGTGGGCATAGATATATTCGAGTTGTGAAGCCGTGGAGTGGAGTTTGGGTAGCGGCCGCTCAGAATTTGAAAGGCTTATAAAGGAGTTTCAATGCGTTACAAGTTCATTACCAAACTTTTAATTAAGGAGAACGGCTGTATCGACATTTTGGAATTGTCTATAGTTCTTTCGACTATGTCTGTGTCATCATAACAATACTCTTGCAAGTTAATTTATAATTTGGACAAGGCACAAACAAAACTGGGATATATTTTAATCTCCTTATCACAACTCATATTGCAAAAAGCAAGTCATTAATCAGCTCCATTTACAGAAAAATAAAAGTTACAGTATGGCTGTCAGACTATGACAACATAAAAGCACTTTTTTTTTTTTACATATGCATTCATATTGTGTAAAAGTAGTTAAACATTAAAAAATAATTGTAAAATTAATTGTACCTAACCGCATAATAAATGAATTATGTCATTTATACCGCATGGCAAACTCTGGCATAATTTATTTTTTCCATTTTCATGGCCCAATACTAAAAAATTGTGAAACATGTGTAGGCCCAAACTGCACAATACACTTCTAGATAAATTCCCTGATAAGTGTTGATTCCACAATGGGAAGATTTCACCTGTACTGGTACTTTAGGAGCTTTGCAAATGTGACATGGCACCCACCGCTAAAATTGTGCTGACTCCAAAAGTCTGACAACAGGGGACTACATTCCTTGCATGCCCTCTGCCATGCCACCCTAAACAGCAGTTTACACCCACGTATGGGTATTGCCGAAGTAATTGCATAATAAACATAATGTTTTATTTCCTGGAAAATTTGAAAATTAAAAATTTTCAGCTTAAGCTGCATATTATTGGAAAAAAATATTTTCTTAAATTTTCATGGCTAAAAAACAATTTGTGACAAAACGCTTGTTGGGGTAATTTAAGTCGCTATACCGCATAATCTATTCCATAAAGGTGTAGTTTCCAAAATTAGGTCTTTTTAGGGTTGTTTATCAAATTTTAGCATCTTAGGTTACCCACAAGCTTAAAATGGTGCCTAAAGAAAGTCCCAATGAAAATGAGACCCCAAAATCCTGTTTTTGCTCTTCTTATTCTGTGGCTTCTAGTAAAGTCAAATAGCACACTAGGGCCAAATTTAAGATATCTATAAATATGACAGATTTGGTGGAATCAATATTGAAGATTACTTGAGTAGTTAACTCCCTGGTAACATCTACAGGTTTCCAGTGAATAATGGATAAAAATTTAAAATCTGCAAAAAGAAGTGAAGTTTTGAAATTTCACTTCCACTTTGCTTTAATTACTTTGAAACACCTGGAGGGTTACCAAACTTCCTAAATGCTGTTATGAATACATTTTGGGTCGACACACTTTCACTTAATTGGAGTCAATAATTGGGTGTGGGGTAGATTATATTTTTAACTCCCATCTACCTGACCACATCTGTACTGGACTGGTCCCACTAAAAAATATGTTTGCACGTTTTCTGTGACACATGTGAAAAATTGCTATTAAATTTCTAAGCCCCCTAATATTGACATATGTAAGATGCTAGGTTTAAACTATTTTGTGTGATATACAGTAGCTGTATTAAAAAATAAAATAAAAAAAAAAAAAAAAAATGCAGCTTTTCGTAAACTTTGAAAATAGCAAAATGTTTAAAACTTTTTACTGTATGTTGTTTGTAATTTGGTATTATATTTTTCACAGAATAAACAATATTGTATGAACCAAAATATTATTACTTAATTGAAGCAGAAAGTTTCTTGAGGGGGAAAACAGTCTATGAATCCATGGTTACGTAAAAGTATGGAAGAAAAGGTTATTCCACAGTGGGTACTAGTGGCACATGTCAGATTTCAACAAATAGGGATCTGTCAGGATAGGTTCAACTGGTTCCCTTTAGTTAAGGGGTTTAAATTATTGGCACTATCACTTCACCTGAGGAAGACTTAATCCCTTTTTGAAGAATGAGAATCACAATCTTAAATATTGATCCCACTTAAACCTTTCGGATGGCTAGTGTTTTGGACTTTCCTGAAAGAGCCTGTTTTTTTTTTGAATAGCTGATGTGTCCAGGGTTTATGTGAGAATAACTTTTTAATAAATTTTACCTATCATGTGATTCTGAACCCCTTGAGATTGTTTTCTGTGACACAAAATGTGCCTTAAGTTAGTAAGAAGTTTGTTTACATACAATTCTGTGTTTTATTTGTGAAAAACAATCATAAAACACTCGTGAAAACTATGCTTCTACTTTATGTTACTGTAGGTTTGGCCATAAGTTTTTTTTTTTCTTTTTTTTTTTACCACATCAGAGGGGCTTTGAAAGTTTTGTAGTCTTTTTTCCCATTTTAAAGATAAATGGGACCAGTACAGTTGTCTGACATGGTTTTGAGGGGCCTGTATGTTAGATACCCCCATTAAATGACCACATCTAGAAGAAAACATGTCCCTTAAAGTATTTAAAAAAGCATTTAGGAGAGTTTGTTACCCTTTAGGTATTTTTTTTTTGGGGAGTCGTTTTATATAGCTTTTATATTTCTTTTATAATATAATAAGTTAAGTCTTAATTTTATCAATAGTGAGCTAAGAAAACCCTAATGTGGTAGTTTGTGTCTGATGTATTGAGAAGTTCCGGTAATTTGATCTTTGGCAGTGCCCAGTCTATGGTATTTTTGGGTTGTTGTGGTTTTTTAGTTTCCATGTAGGTATTTCACTAAAATTAAAGCAAAATGGAGGTGAAGTTTCAAAATTTCACTTTGTTTTGCAGATTTTCAATTTTTTATCCATTATTCACTGGAACATGGTAGATGTGATCCAGTGTAAATGAACTCTACAGCAATTCCCCAGTTCTGAATTTTCAGAGATATTCTAATATGTTGGCCCCCTAGTGCGCTATTTTGATCAATCACAAGCCCCAGAATAGGAGGAGCACCTACCAGACTCTGGGGTCTCATTATCATTACAATTTTATTTAAATGCCATTTCAGGTTTGCGGCCACCCTAAGGTACTAAAACTTAGCAAACTCCACTAAAAAAAAGACCCCATATTGGAAATTACACCCATTAAGGAATGTTGCAGGACGTGTAGTGGTATATCGACCCCACATGTGTTTACAAATTTTTTAGCGTTAGGCTCCTGAATAAAATGAAAAGATATAAAATTTTTACAAAATTCTGCAAATTTTGCTGAAAAATGTTTATAGTTTTGACATGGAATCCTGGAGAAAAAAGGCCCCCAAAATTGTTATGCCAATTTTCATTCAAAGTACTGGCATTACCCTGTATGTGGATTGTAACTTGCTGTTTGGCGTGGCATGGCAACAAACAGGCATGCTTGGGGGAGAGATATTTGGCTTTTGGCAATGGCAGATCTTTGGTGGGGGCCATGTCGATTTTGCAAAGCCCCCAAGTACCAGAAACAGGTCGAAAGATTTCAGAAGTTGCTTCACTTTGGATTTCATACAACTCTAATGGATCTCATCTAGGGGGGTATTGTGATTTTCTGGTTCACATCGTCGTTCAATTAGTCTATTGTAGCATGGGAAAAGGGGGGGGGGAAAAAACAGTTCACATGTGTTTTTAGGGCTTCTTTTTATAAAACAATTCGTCGTGCAGGATAAATGAACAGGAATAAATTTACTCTGTCGGTTCAGTAGAATTACAATGATTATAGGATTTATACCGTTTTTTTCATCGTTTTATTACCTTCTAAACATTAGAAATGCGTTTATAAAGAAAATTGCGAGTTTTATGTCATTATGTCTGGACAAGCCATAACTTTTTTATTTTTCTGTATACAGAGCTGATTATGGGTTTGTTTTTGCGAGATGAGTTGACATTTTCATTGGTACCTTTATGGGGTTCATATGATGTTTTAATATCTTTTTATTAAGGTTTTTCTGAGGCATTTTGAACAAAATATAGCAATTCTGTTAGAGTTTTTTTTTAATTTTTACAGCGGTAACAGTGCAGGTTTAAATGAAATGCTAATTTTACTCAGCAGGTCAATACAATTACAACGATACCCAATTTGTATTTTTTTATTCTTTACTGCTTTTGCATAATAAAAACACTTTTATTCAAAAATGACAACACGTTTTTGCATCGCCATAGTCTGAGAGCCATAACTTTTTTTTTTAAAAGTTTTTTTATTGTGTACAACAATATTTATCCATCGCTGTCTTCGAAGAGCCATAACATTTCTATTTTTCTGTATTTATATGAGTGTTTATATGAGTTTTTGATCACTTTTTATTGCATTTTATGTGCTGCAGGATGAACAAAAAGTTCAATTTTGTGACTTTTTTTTTACTCCGGTCACTGTGCGGGGTAATTAACGTGACATATTTATAGCGTGGGTCGTTACGCACGCGATGATTCCAAATATGTGTACTTTATTTATTTTTGATCTTTTTTGGGATGATTGACGTTTGTAAAGGGGAAAAGGGCGGTGTACGTGTTTTTATTTCATTTTTCGTGTTTGAGTTTTCCTTTTTAACTTTTTTTTTTAACTTTTTCACATTTTTTTCACTTGTCAACATAGGGGATTTGTATCAGCGATCTTCAGATCGCTGTTACAAGCTACAGAACCATGTACTACAGCATTTGCTGCTCGTAACTGGTCTCAATGGTGTCTGTCAATCACCATGCCCACATGCATGAGGGAATGGTGATGTCACCAGACAGCCCGGATGCTTTAGTTAAGCATCCGGGCTGTTATTTAGGAGATCAGTAGCAACGCTGAGTGCCGCATTCTGCGACGATCGCTGGTAGAGGTAGCTCCCACTTTGTATGTACCTTCGATATCATGACATGATAGGTCGCTGAATAGAGAAGGGTTACATCACACGCGTCCGGAGCCTCACTCTGGCCGCGGGGATGCGGCGATCCGATGACGGCGAGTTTTTCTTAAAAAATATACCACTGGTCCCATTCTGCAACCTTGCGAGCTAACTTGTGAGCTTTGCAAGATACCCATGCGTACCCATACATCATGTTGCAGGGAACTGTACCCACTTGGATGATATAGGTACGGTTGAAATGCTCTGGTATAAAAAGGTTATGTAGAGGGGCACAGATATAAAGATTTATTCTTTAAGAACTAATGGGTGTAAACCATCTGGTCCCGGGACCTTGTTTATAGTTTACTTACCATTGTTCTTTATAAAAAAGAAAGAAGCCTCACTGCCCCACATAATATGGGATGCACTAGAAAAACATGTGTGAACTGTAAAACATGAGGTATCCAATAAAAAAAGGAAGCAAATCCAGCGTCCCTTGCTAAATCTTTAAAAACTTTATTAGGAAAGTGTACAAAAATCAAACAGGACAAAATTCAATTTGGCTTGAAACATTTCTACACTCAACAAATTAATTAGAACAGAGCTAAAGAATAAATTTAGTAGCTCTGACTTCCCTGGAACCTCAGAGGCCAGTTCCCCATTACTGTTAGTTAAAGGTCCTACATGCTCTGACTTTGGTATTTTTAAAGAATATTTTTGGGTTTGTTTGTTTTGTCTACAGATAATTCCTCTGCTAGGATAGTTCTCCACCATGTTTTTTGACGTGTAATTTGTTGTGTAAAATCTGAGTCTTATGCATGAAAAAACACATTAAGGGTATGTTCACACGGCGTAATTTCGGCGTGCAGTTTGCCGCGTATTTGCGCTCTAATACGGGCGAGATGTGTGCCGAAATTACAGTAACTATGGATTCCCCTACTCTCAACCGCTTCTCTACATTTACAATTCAGTATTTGTACGAATGGGGAGATATTGTAATGATAATGCATGTCACTTATAATGCACCGCGGGAGTATGCGCTAATCAGCGCGAGCTGCCGAAGCACACGATATATTGCGGAGCATACTGTACGCACCACAATACATCGTGTGAACATAGCCTAAAGAGGTTTCAATGGGGACATGTGATGTGAATGGGATTTTACCTCATTAGCCATAGCACATGGATTTCAAGCTGTAGCACATAAAAAACATTTGCTTGTCAATTTTTTTCCACAATGTAAGCCAGGATGTGAAATACCCCCATGTCAAGAAGAAAGTGAAATATGTGACATGAATCTCAGGGTATCTCTTGGATTTCTGCCGTGAATCTAACCTTAGAGTAAAGCACACAGTGTGAATTTGTGGCATATTTTCTGTGTGGATTCAAATGTGAGAAATCTGCAGCACGTTATGAGTTGCGCTGCAGATGCTGCCTGCAGTGGCAGATCCTCCCATTTGCCTCAATGCCGTCCCTCTGATCTTCTGGCTTCCTGTACCAGGTCATGGGGTAGTTGGTTCACTTGCAGTACTGCACTACAAGTGCCTTTATTACCAGAAAGCTTCTTTCAGCTATCTAAGTTTAGAAAGGTGTTCAAGACGTCAAACACAATAATTTATTATTCACTTGTAACACCTTTCTAAACAATTTAGATAACTGGTAGTAAAGGCAGTTTAATTGCAGTGCAGTACTGCAAGTGAAAAAATTTACAAAAAACATGCCAAGACTGCACCGTGTGAAAGCACTGTAAGAATAACAAGAGATTACCCACTTGCAAAAGCTTTCCAAACAATTTAGGAAATTAAAAGGAGTTTTCTGTTAATAAAGGCAGTTTCACTGCAGTGCAGTACTGCTAAGGAAAAATCACAACATGTCAATCTAAATTATTTAAATTTGTTACACAACAAAAAGGATGATAGACTTAGGCTGGTCTTTATCTGACTTAAATCTATTTGATAACATGAAGTCTCCCATTTTAATGGGCTAAGTCATTATATGAAGACTGCAAATACACCATTAGGTCTTAGTGAAGAAAACACACACACAAAATTAAGTTCAAAAACAAAATATATTTGATAAAATATTTTAAATCAATAATAATAATGAAGACATACATTTTAAATACATAGCAGAAAGCACAACAACGCTGAAAATTCACAACATACAGAATATTGCCAAGAGAACTAAGAAATATCTACATTAGGTTCACTGTACATGGAGCCTTGAATTGGGAAGAAAAACCTGACCTATTTTATTGCTATGCTATCAACTGGCAGGTGTAAATTCCACTTCCACACCTTGAATGTAGGTCTCACCAACTAAACTGGGGTAGGTCCCAATTTTTACAGCGTAAGTAGACCCCCGTGACTAACCATTATTTTGAAGGTGCGAGTCAAGCTCATTCAAAGATTAAACATTTTCCTCTGCTCATTGAGTCCCCTTTTCAGTTTTGGTGAAAGGGGTTTGGACCCATGAAAAAATTTTTGGGGGCTAACAATGTCAAATAATCTTCAAGAATTTGCACTTAGATCTATAATATCAGTATGATTACAACAATATCAATTTTATATAGTTTTTTACTACTTTTACACAATAGAAAATTGCGTTTGTATCTTGTCATAGTCTGACAGCCATAACTTCTTTAATTTTCTGTAAATGGAGCTATAAAAACAACTTACTCTTTTCAAGATGAAAGTTTTTTTCCCTTCTTCATATGATGCTTTGATCGTTTTCCCCTATCAAGGTTTTTAGGAGGCAATAACAAAATACTGCAACCGGGTAGTTTTTTTTTTATTTTTACTTTTAACGGGCACCATGCGTAAAAATAACAGAAAGCTTTCCCGCGGGTCAATATGTTTTACAGCGATACCCAAAAAAAAACCCCTTTTATTCAAAAAAAAAAAAAACACTTTTTTGCACCGCTTTTGTCTGAAACCCATACTTTTTTTTATTTTTCTGGAAAGAATTTTATGGGCTTGTTTTTTGCAGGATGAGTTGATGTTTTTATTAGTGCCATTTTGAGGAAGGCAGGTCTTTTTCATCACTTTTAAATCTGTTTCTTAGAAGGCATGGTGAAGAAAATACAGCAATCCTAATGATATTTTTTTTATTTTTAACAGTGCCCACTGTGCATATATTTTTCTTTTCACCCCATGGTCAAAATTATGGCAATCCCAAAATTTTCTGTAACTTTTTAGTTCAGCATTTTAAAAGTGTTTTTATTGTGTAAAGTAAATTTATCAAGACTTATAAATTTTCTGTATACGAAGCTCCGTAAAGGCTTTTTTTTGTGATATGAACTGACATTTTCACTGGTACCTCTTTGGCATTTACATGAATTTTTTTGGGACTTTTTTATGGTGTTCATAGTGCGGGTTAGATAACGTGATTTATAGGCTAAGCCGTTATGCATGTGGCAATGCTAAATATACATACTTTGTTTATTGGCGATCTTTATAGGGGCGATTGGTTTGTAAAGAGGAAAGGGTGGTGGATGTGTTTTTATTTTTTGTGTTTGTTTTCCCTTTTTTACTTTTAACATTTTACTTGTTCCCATAGGGGACTTGAATCATGAAAAACAGTTTTTTTTTTTTTTTTAAAAAAAGTCCCAAACCTAGCCCAGCGAGCCCTTGGGGAAGCATCAGCAGCACAACGTTCGCGTGGTGTTGAAAACACCAGATGGGCTCCCTTTCCCCGTCCTTTTTCCTTAGCTGCTGCAGTCGCGATTGTGGCAGCTAAGGGATTAATCACCCCTGACTGGAGTGAGCTCCAGTTGTGGGCGACAGAGCATAGGACAAGCTGTAATATATAACTGCTTCAGTACTCCAATCATGTGAGCTCCTTGGGTGCATTTTTTAAAGCCCCCACATTAAAAAAGAGGGCTACTGTTTTAATAAACATCCCCCTTTTATTTTACCCCCCTTTCCCCTTTTCGGATAGTGTAATATATAGCTGTGATTAGAGAAATAAAAGCCATCCCCCCAAAAACACAACCAAAAACAATTTTCACCCCCTTTTCCCGTCGGTAGGCGGCCCAGGGGCCCCACACAAGGGGCCCCCCCAGGCATGCCACCCCCCCCATAGCGGGGCCCCCCGCGGCGGGGCCGGGACGCGGGTTTTCCCCACCCAACTCTTTAATGGGGCAAAGGCAATGTTTTCACCTCCCGCCACATTCCCGCCCAACAATAAGCTTCCACCTAGGGAAATCCTGGAGCCAAGTCCCGGATAGCGGCGGGGGTTTACAAAAAAACCACCCGGGAATCCCCCCAAGATCAAATAGAAAATTTTTTTTAATATATTTTTTTAAACCCACAGGGGCTAGAACTACAGGGCTATAACCTACAGGGGGGCCAATAATCTACAGGGGGCCTATAACCTACAAGGGTCTTTAACCTACGGGGTATTTAATTTACCTACAGACATTTCCTACAAAGTCCCCAATACCCATAGAAACAACCAAA